>PVIJ01002741.1:0-151941 GCA_004024925.1 Scalopus aquaticus | reverse complement strand
TGTGGTACATATACACAATGGAATACTATTCAGCATGGAAAGAAGATAAACACATGCAATTTGCAGCGACATGGATGGAATTAGAGGGGATCATACTCAGTGAAATAAGCCAGAAAGAAAGAGAAAAATATCGAATGGTTTCACTTATAACAGGACTATAGGGAGGCCGGGTGGGAGAGAGACAATCAGTGTGGGGGGGTAGGGGAGGAGGGAAGGAAAAGGGCACAAAATGGAATAGAAAAGAACACAAGGGACCATGGAGATGGATCATGGGTGAATTGGTGGTGGGCTACCCAAGGGGAATACAAAATGTAAAAGACATAAATAACAATAAAAATATATATTAAAAAAAATTATCTGAGACTCTGGGGGTCAAAATTACTATTTAAATATTAAAGTGAAGAAATTGGATTTGTATCAGATGACTTAATAGGAAACTAGCACTCAGTTTCCTGTGGAAACTGACACAGCTGGGGAAGTAGGAACGAGCAAATAAGAGGCCTGTGCTAAGACGTTTTTACTATTCACCTTGAAATGCCCAATTGTGTATGTGCCAAATGTTTCCAGCCACTGAAATGTCACTTTGTGGATGAACAAAAAAAATAATCTTGCTAGGCTGAATAAGCCAAAGTGGGGTAGATGAGTTTTAGTGTGGGCAAACTTAACAACATATGTTGAAAGAACAACAACAACAAAAAAAAGGTATAAAATAATAGCGTCAAATATAAACCAAGAAAAAAAGGCACCTAGAAACATCTATTGAAGACATTCACCAAGTGCTTTGCTACAACCACAGAGGTTTGGTGTTGTCACAGAAGATTATAAATACACAGGAGAAGAACGCCCTACCTTTATACAAGACTAAAGTAAATCCCTGTGTGGAGTACGCGTCCTTAGGCTGCCCAGCTCAGGGAACACACAGCAGTGCCGGATGGCCGGAAGCCAGAGGAGGGCGGCTAAGACAAAGGGATGAAGGAGCTGTGTGTGCTGAAGGGCTAAGAAGATTGGGACTTTGTAGTCTGGAAAAGGAAAACTGAGCAGAGATATGATTAAAGTCTGAGAATCATGAAAGGATAAGCCAGAGTAACACCTATCTGCTTATCACATCCCACAATACCAGAATTAGGAAGTGACCTTGATGTTTGAGAATAGATGAAAGGGAGGGCCATTCAGGGTGTTCTCAAAGGCACCTTTCTACTCAAAAATTCTTTGTCAAACTTCCTTTGCTATTTTTACTGTGGGACTCTAAGAGATGGAACAGGTTGAGATAAAATACATACCTATATCCATACACACACACACACACACACACACACACACACACACACACACACACACACACACAAAGGTCTCTTTAGAGTTATCGACTCACAAGGGGACAGAGTCCTTATTTTCCTTGTCTGGCTTTCGGACCCCCTGCCTTTCCACAAGTAACATTAAGAAAGAGACTCCACAGCTGCATAGCTCCCGAATTCAACCCAGAACAACATATTTGCATCCTGAGTTGACTGTTCTATCCTCTGCTCTCCACATGGAGAAAGAATAGGGATGTCAGGTTTCTTTCCTGTCATTGTGTTAGTGGGATTAAAGCCCCAATATACTCCTGTTTTTTAAATTATTTGGTGGATTCTTTCAAGAGATTTTATTACCCATTTGGGTAAACAGCTTCTTCTAATAAAGTTGTTAAAATATATAGCAACTTCTATATTATTTGTCCCTATATTTTATGAAGCTACAAGATTCCTGTTAGGCCTACAACACTTGGGTGACAAAAACAAAAAAAAATTCTATTGAGTCTCAAACACTGCAATGATGCTCAGAGAAATAGAAACAATCTGTTTTTAAAAGTACTTTTTATAGTCACCTCTACCTCCAAAAGTATACTGTTTATGGGCCTCCCTGGCCTACGAGTTAAGTCTCAGTGCTGTCACCCCTACAGTCTGAGTTCAATACCACCCAGGGAGCTGACCCACATGGCGCAGCAGACCTCTCCTGTCTCACTCACTGCTCCCCTCAGCAGTGCATTTCAGTGGATCCGCCTGTTTAGCTCCCAGCTCTTGTCTCTGGTCAGTCCTCTCATTCCCCACCCCGGCACCTCTGGTCTACACTCCAGTTCTTCTACACAAAAATTTAAAAAAGGATAAACTATTTATACTTGGTCCCTTAGCATCTTGATCCTTTTCTTCATTAAAACAAATATAACTCTCTATTTTTCCTCTTCTCCAAAGTCTTGCCACCTGCTATACCATGAACTAATTTGAGAGCAGGGATTGTATCACTTAGGCCAGCAATCTCAGAGTCGCCAGCACACATGTTGGAAAACATCATTAAGGTTCCTTGCCTAAACAACCAGTTAAGAATTTTTTAATTCTGCCAATCTAACTGGTCATTTAGTCTTCATTTTCCAGCTGATATGACTTTTTTGTTTTCTACTTAATGAAACTCTTTGGCAACCTATAACAGTAATCTTAATAATAGAATTAATAGGGCCTCACTGGTGGCGGAAAGGGTTAATCTCAGCACTATGAAGCTATCTGCAGCCACCACAACACTATCCCCAGTGGGAGCTTCCCACATGGCACAGCAGACCTCTCCTGTCTCGTCCGCTGCTTCCCTCAGCAGTGTATTTCAGTACATCTGCCTGTTCTGCTCCCCACTCTGTCTCTGGTGGATCCTCTCAGACCCCACACCTTTGCCTGCACCCCAGCTTATGTGCAAAAATAAATCTTAAAAAAAAGATTTTGCATACAAGCTGGGGTTCAGGCCAGAGGTGTGAGGTGGTGACACCAGAGACAGAATGGGAAGCAGAACAGGCAGATCGACCGAAATACACTGCTGAGGGGAGCAGCAGGTGAGACAGGAGAGGTCTGCCGTGCCATGCGGGATTCTCCCCAGCCGGTCATCCAACTCACACGGCTGCAGCCACCGACAGCTCCACAGTGCTGCACCTAACCCATTGCACCATTAGGGAGGCCCCGAAAAATAAATAAATCTTTAAAAAATAATAGAAATAACAGCTTAGAAATAAGTAAAATAATAAATAACAGAAAATATAATTCTTGAAATTGATTGGTTATATTATTTGCCAATTCAGGGAATTTTTCTTCTTTTCTTAGTTCCCCCTATATCTTTTTAATAGCAAAAAGAACAATGCTTGGTGGTAGATGCAGTGTGGTAACATACATCTCAAAAGATGTGAACCTACACCCCTAAATCATATACAATGTGTCAACCTATGTTACCTCAATAAAAAAAAAAAAATACAATTTTGAGAAAGAATAGTGAAACAGATTATCTCCAGGAGACAAAGGGGAATGACCTAGAAATGCACACAATCCTATAGTTATTTCTCAATGACAGTCATAAAGACATTTTCCAGGGAAGAAATAAAGGAGGAATGATCCCCTGGTTGCATATTTTGCCCAGATAAGCAATGATTCCGCATTCTACCCGGTCACTGCTTTACAGCCTTAGAAAAGAAAGTCAAGACTCTGCCTACAGATTGGTGGTGTGGAAGGAGTGGAGACAACAGCTTGGCAATGGACATTTGGTGGTGGGCACAGTGTGATAGGTACATTGTATATTAAAACCTATAGAGTATTGTAAAATAATGTTGCTTCAATTAAAAGAAAAAGTCAAGAGACCCTAGTAATTCATTTATAATGGCCTTTCGCTACATATCATTCTCAGAGATCCCTGGGAAACTAGGCTTCCTATATTTTTTTCTTCTACAAATAATGTTTTTCTTCTTCTACAAATAAAAGATCTTAAGTGTTTGCCTAGAAAATTGACTTTACTTAAAAATAGGATATAAGCATATTTTATATCCTTGGGAACAGTAAAATTGCTTTAACCCAAACTGAAGCAATACAGTTAAACGGACAAGAAATTCAAAGAATTCAAACTACTGACTTCAGCTAATAATACATCATGTAACTCATAGTCCCATTATTAATGCTGTAATTAGTAGTCCCCTAGGAACCAAACAGAGTGGCCTGCATATTTAGTAATAGTGTACCGGCACAACACACACACATACACAACTGGGGGGTCAGTTCCAGTTTAACAACTGCCATTAGTGCATGTTGCTAGGGCCTTTCACATTCTGTTTAAGGAAACATGCCTTCACAAATAGCATTTGTATTTACCTAAAGTTTTAGTGTTTAATTATAGAAAAGCTACATAGTTAAAATATCCATAATCCCACCACTCAATTTAATTATATCCCACCACTTAATTTAAATATATTTAAATTCAAAGATATTTATTTCCCAAACCAGACCCTCTAATGCCCTATTCTGAGATAGTTCATTGTCTTGAGGAAATGGTTTGAAATTTCATATCCAGGCTTTCTTTTCTGCTTCATATAAATTACACACATACACACACACATACACACACACACACACACACTCACTCACTCTTACAAGACTGGAATTATATCATACTATTCTGCAATTTTTTTTTCCAACTAGCACTTTATGACCAAGACACTTCCAGGCCTATATGTATGATCTGCCATTATTTCAACCTCCATTGCACCTCTTTGTTCGCCTATATAAAATATTTGGTAATTTCTTCATATACATAACTGAGAAAAACTATATAGCTTCAGAGGACTTAATACCTAAATGAATAGAAGAATTGTGTGTGTGTGGATAAGAATATAGTAAAAATGTCAATTCTTCCCAAATTAATATTAAATGCCATTAGGAAATTAAAGACAATAAACAGGCTAGAAGAAAGCTTTACCTTGCAAGCACTTAAAGAGTTCCTACATATCAGTAAGAGAAAAATAATGGGAAAGTCCCCAGTTTTTAATGCTTCTTTAATTTTCTTGCTGCAGCTTCTACTTTTGCTCCTATTGCTAAAAGGCAATATATTACATTTATACAGGCTCATCAAGCCTCTAAATAAGAAAGGATTTTAAAGTAAGATGCAATTACCCTAAGTTCAAAATCTAAAAGTGTGTTGCTTAAAAAGACAACCTGGATTGATTGCAAACTATACAAAAAAAAAAAAATCAGGTCATTAGCTTCCAGATTTTCAGCTTTTCATCAACGATATTTGCAGGAGTATGAATCCATTAAAACACTCAATCCAGCAGCATTGTTTTGATAGCAAGTTGAAAATAACTGTGAAAGTCACTAAAGGGCAAAGTAAAATGGACCTTTACAAAAGTCAAAAATAAACATTTTTCAGAGAATGTCTCAATTTCTAGACTTTATAGAACTACTTAAACATTTGAAAACCACTTATAGTTACCAATTCAAGTTGTGTATCTACACAACACTCTTGAGATATATAGTACCTTCTTTACATGCAATGAAAACATTATAAATGAAAGTAGCCTAAATAGTTATATTACAGGGAGGTTTCTATTAACTTTAATTAGAAATCTGTTTTAATCTTAACTGAAAGACATGTTCATCTTTTATGTAAGGATTTCAATGAATTTTTTTAAAAAAATAGGTTAGTGGCAGGGATTTTAAAAGAGGCAGTGAATGCTTATGAATTATGCAAGTCTGAACTTTCATTTTAATAACTTCATTAAAATATAAAAACCCTAAAAGCCTCCCAACAGGAATTTAACTTTATGGAAATGCTTTATACGTGCCCTGACCTTGCCAAAAGGCATGCCTAAGGCATGATCTAACAGTTATTACAGGGCAAAACCTAGTAATAAATACCCATCTGAAAATACCAGCATTTGTTCTTGCTTCCTTGGCCTCCAGTGGAGATGCAACTAGCCATAAACAAACCCTCTCCTGTGAGGCAGCAAGACACAGCAGAAAGGTAACAGCAACTGGCATTAGGAAACCTGGAACTGAAGTCTTTAACCTTTCTGATCGTCAGTCTGTCCATCTATAAAATTGAGTATTAATGACAGCAACAGTGTTGCATAAGCAAATGAAGTAATGCCAGGTGGGAACTCTAATTGTACAGTACTATATAAATGTTGGTTATTTTTAAGCAACAGACAGTTCTTGGTTAATTCTTTCATCATTTCCTTGTTCCAAGAAAATATGTTCCTATATGGCTAATATAAATATCCTGTGTGTGTGTGTGTGTGTGTGTGTGTGTGTGTGTTTATAAAGGGTTGCCCTCATTATTTGAATGACAGTCACTCATTACACTAACTTAGGAGGGCATCCTAAAGCTAACCAAAGCTGCTTCCCTCTTCTGTCACTCTTGGCGACAGACCCAGTTAGTTTATAAGAAGACCAGTAATGAATTTCTCAAGTAACATTTTCTACCACCTTCAACTCTAATTTATTACCTTGAATTTTCTCAGATCCAGAGTTCTCTTCCAAATGGCCCAAGACAAACACTGCTAATTGGGCCAACAAAGAGGAATAAAAAGAAAGGATGACAGAGGTGCTAGTCTAATTATCAAGTTAATGCCTGGTTGCTAGACAAAATCCACCTCTAAAATGAAACACAAGATGGAGTCTACTGTTGTTATGCTAATTTGACTGGAAGTGACAAGGCCTGATCCCAAAGCAACCCCTGCTTGTCTTTGGAAATAATTGTACCCCAGTTAATGAATACCTAATTGGATACAACATGAGTCAGGAGTCATCGCTCATTGTCGGTGCATAATTGAATGGTCAAGATTCCAACTTTCACTTACCTCTACAAATTCTCAAATCTTTACAAACAGCATCAACACTAAAGATAACAAGTCCCTATGTAAATGTTCACTTATTGGAGCCCTTTGACTCTTCAGCTTATTTTCCTCTGGCTGGAATATCCTTTTTTATATCAAACACACCCCCAGGCTATAGCCATCTTGGCATTTTAAGAATTAGAAAAAGCCTAGTTGGATTATGCTTCTACTGTACAGCCTTTACATCAAATGAATCACTTCACTTGCCATTAAGAAAAGTAACTCAATTATAATACTACAAATCTAGGTAAAAAATGTGAAAAACTTTTATCGTGTCTTAGTCGTACAGTAGAGATGAGTCTTCTCTACCACTTTGACTTGTTATTTAACAAATTGCTAAATTTGCCCACATCAGTAATATTGGGCAGTGCCTCTCTTAAGCAACTAATCAGCCCAACCCAAGGTTAAGCCCATTGCTTAGGGAACATTTTCTGTGAAGCCCTCAACTGGAAGACTCTATTCTAGGTTTCAGAGATCAAAGTGTCAGAGCTCCACAGGATGCTAAGGCAGATAGAACATGAAATTAGGAGATACAAACCAATCTGACCCTCAAAAAATCTCTTCACAACACTGTGATCAGGGCTGCTATTTTTTTTAATGGTGTCTTTAATATTCCTGCAATAGAATTCAACAGTGGAAGTGATATGTAAATTTAGCCCAGTGCTAAAGACATACTATCTTCAAGTCAAATTTTATAGATATGTACATTTATATATACCTTTTAAAATCAAATCACATGCACTATTATAGCATACGTAGATTTTGATTCTTGTAACTGTCCATAGAACTGTTTTTTAAAAAAATCTAAATTAGTCCCACCATCTTTAATGCTATAAGAAGAACTAGTTATTCAAGGTGCTGGAACTTAGTATCTGCTTTCAAGCAAGATAAAGGAATGGGATTTTTTTTTTCCATTTTAGGTGGTTTCATGAGCAAAAAGATATTTTGTATGGGTGCTTCTTGTCATTGCCTCGAACTCTCCATTTAAATTTTCAAGTGATTTAATCTGGAATGTAAAACAGCAGTGAAATCTTATTACCAACTGAGATTATTCATTTCAGAGATGAGACACCAGCAGCAGTGCCCCTATACTTGACACTGAAAAGACTGGCATATTACATTTGTTTCTGGAAACACATGAGGAGAGACAGTAACTTTCTGAAGCAAATCCAAAAGAAAGTCAGGGTCAAGCAGAGGCCAGATACAGCTCCAGTTGAGGTTCTGTTCAAAGAATTGGAGATGTTAAAACTGCAAAAGAAGAGACAGAGAGAGGACAGGGTAACAGGCTGCAAATGTGTGGAGAAAGAATTGAGCTTTGTTAGCAATAAAACTCTGAACTGGGATCAACAGATATGAGCATTAGAGATCCATACTAGCTTCTTTCAATTTCAGTACCTAAGAAAAACCAGAAGCGAAGTTCAGCAAACATACTGAGTTAGGGATCTTGCCTTACTCACCTCCACAGGTCAAGGGGCTAACCTACTAAATGCTTCCAATCTCTTAAAACTGTCTCATTCCAGATGAAACTAAAGCTCAAAACGATTATATCCAGCCTGAAGCTAATATTAGCACATGGAAGATCACACATTAGAAAGACAAATTTATCCCCACCAAGAGCCATTATTTTATTTTCTCCTCAAAAAATATGACTTGTTAATAATAACAGCAACTATAACCTGATCTAAGATATAAATATAGTAATTACAATATAATGCTTTGTTCTTTAATCCCAATTATTATCCCATGAGGTTGCTATCATACTTATATGCAAATGAGAAACATAACGTTTGGAAAAGTAAAATGACTTGCTCAAGGTCACAGTGTGAATGACCGCCAGGTCACAGGGCTGACCCCAGCATATCTGCTACCTAAGCCTCCCAGCTTGCCCATAACATTCCATTGTCTAGACAGTGTGCACAGTAATTTCAATTGGCCATAATTCCCAAACCATAGAACCTCAACTCTCAAAGATAATAAGCGCTTTTGAGCTGCAAAATGATCATCAGTTCACTCACAATTAATACCCTCTATAGATTTTGACAAAGTAACAATATCCAACTGTGCCTGCAAATACCAACACATGCAGACCCCTGCCACTTCATAGGGAAACAGCATAAGCCCCAATGAGCAAAGAAGTAACTGCTCTTGATTCATTTTTTCAGTGTGTTTCTTATTTCTGTTGGAAAAATAATGTCCAGGAGTTTGTGTTCTTTTCAATGACAAAATGAAAAAAAAAAAAAGAGGATGTTGGTGTTTACAAGTTAACATAATACAAAAAAGGGAGGCCAGGACATTGTGAGCCACGGCTTCCTGTAGAAGACATCAGAAGCAGCCAGTGAGTTCCTGGGCATTTTTAATTTACTTTTAATCATTTCAGAAGTGGTGTCTCAGAGGGATGAACTAAAAAGCTTCATCGTTTCTTTTCTTTTTTTGCCCCTCCTTATTTAGTTTGCAAAAGAAGCAGCAAAAAAAAAAAAAAAAAAAAAAAATTTTTTAATAGAACCAATTTAAGTATTCTCTTCACCTGGAAACTTCCCTCATATCCTAGACCTGTCTTTGTTATTTTTCAATCTTTGTAGTGTCCATAGACTTCACTTGATCACAGACTATTGTCTTTCTTTGATGGTGTCCTATAAATGCCTTTTCTCATTCATAAGAGAGTTCTTGAATCATCATTGTTGCCAGGCTATTTACTCCTTTTTCTGTGTTCCCACGGCACACCAGAGTTACGTCTTCCCATGATTTATCACACTCCCTAGATGTTTGTTGCTCTTTCTCTGTGAATTTCTGTAGCCAGGGAGCTGACTGGATTCATTTTTTGCCTCTAGCGTTGTCTAACCACATAGTAGGCCCCCATCAGTGTTGCAATTAAATGAAAAGGCAAACATTTCATTTTATTCCCCACTTGGGCTTATAGTATGAACTGAAGTGAAGTGAATTGAATCAAAACAAATCAAATCGAACTGAACTGAATATATTTAGACATTATTATATCACAATAAAATTTTCCATATTAGTTTTACAGACAAGTTGATTAGCAGAGCCCAGCAATGAATTTCCTTGATTCTCAGGACTGATATCTGTGGGATTACCTACTCTGTTTCTGTAGAAAAGGTAGTAAGCTTTAAGCATATTGTAGTTATTTCTTTAAACTGAAGTCATGATGGTAGACACGGTTTAATCACAGTGTATATAAAGAATGGCTAGGATACGTGAAACAAAACCCTGAGAGATTGACAACATTTCTGAAAAAAATCAACAATGTAAAAATAAAGTAAACTGATATAGTTGATTAAACAGGAGGAGCCCCCAAATAAGATTTTAAATATAATTCCAAGGCTAAGTTACTTTGATGCAAGTTTTGCTGTGACCCCAGAAAGAGAAGCCCAAATACCAGTGGCAGCCCCAAGCCCCACTCCTCGCTTACTGTAACTCCAGCTTCTAAAATCCAGTCCATGAGTCTGTACCATGTACCCCATCCGGGCAGCCCCCTGCACTAGGCACTAGAGATTTTCTCCACAGTTGAGCCCAGTCCCTTCACTTACACAGCTTACAGTACCTGCTGTTTTGCAGGAACCATTGTAATCAATATACTCATTTTGTGAGGATTAGTTTGTTTACAACTAAATAATGTAATCCTGAAGTCAGTATAACTTGGCTTACAAAAACTACACCCTACAGCAAAGCACTAAAAGACAATAAATAAGATCCCTCAGTCCCCCCATTAGTAAAGCTCTAATTCTTTTTTTAAAAGAAAAATAAAATATAACATAAAAAAATTCCACCATTTTCTCCCTCATGGAGAGCATCTGACACCACACTGGAGACTACAGAAGCCTGAAAGTTTCCAAGTTCTAAATCCAAAACCTTCCAACCCCACTGTTTTCTTCATCCTGGGCAAGAAAGTTTTGTGTCATGCTTCCATTTTCTTCCTTTAAAATCACTTATTAAAATATGTATTAAAAAATAAATAAAATCACTTATTAACCCAAAAGAACAGTGCAGCCTCATTTATCAAGGTGATGTGTATGTTGTCTAAAGACAGTACCCATTCCAATAAAAGGTAGGATTTTTAATTAGCCATTAAGTTTTAGAGAGAACACTACAATCTGAAACAAAAAATACACAAAGAGGCCTTAAACCAGATTTTTTTTTTCCCCCAGAATCCGCCATGCCATACAATAGCTGGGTGATTAGCCTGCAAAAGGGAAGGCTGGGTGGGTAACAGGCTGTTCACAAGTATTTGAAGAACTGTCCTAGGGACAAAGTATGAAATCACACATTCCCCAACTAGCTATTAAATACCTACCCACGAAGGATCACCATGGTACATACAAAAATGAATAAAATGTGCTATCTGCCTTCTGTGAACTCAAAGTCAGTTTAAGTGACCCACTTAAAAGAAATAACTGTATGTGATGTAGAATATGTCCACAAACTCTCTGTAAAGGACCAGACAGCAAATATATAAGGCTTGACAAGTCATGTGGTCTCTTGTAACTTTCACTCTGCGCTCCTAACACAGAAACACTCAAACAATAGATAACAAACAGGTATGGTTATGTTCTAACAAAACTGGTTGTGGGCTCTCATGTTTGAATTTCATGATTTCATGTCTCATGAATTCTTCTTTTGAATTTTCTCAAACTTTAAATATGCAAAAACTCCTTAGCTACACCTCCACTGGCAATAATTTGCTGAACCTTAATAAAGATTAACAGGATTTGACAGGATCTCAGAGGAAGGGTAGGCAACCCCAACAAATGTCATGAAGGCTTCTTGGAGAAAGAACTGAGTCAAGGGATTATGTGTCTCAAAGGAACAGGCCAAAAGGATAGTATCAGCAAAGGCACGGCTGTGTCAAACCAATGGGGGAATGCAAATGAATACAAGAAATGTTGCTAGAGCTGACAACATTAAGAAATGTAGTTGGAGAGATAGGCAAAGCCAGATGAATGAAACTGAACTTTATGCTCAGGAGGTGATGAGGAGACACTGAGCAGAGAGTTGAGCCCATTTCTGCAACTCACTGAGCATATGATCTCAAGCCTGTTTCTTACCCTCTCTATCTCAGTCCCCTCATCTGAAAACCAAAGTTAATCCCTACCTTAGGATTTGTTATTCCCTACAGCTGCACTGCTTGCTTCTATGATTGCACATAGTGACACAACTTGCAGTGTGAGTTTCATTGCTATTTGTTGTTCGAGAGGGCAGGAACTTGTCATTATTAGCGTACACCAGTACCTGGTATTGTGTACGACAAAGCAGGCACTCTAAAGTTAATAAGGAATGATTGAAAAAAAATTAAGCCAACATTTTCCCAATTTGTCATTCTGTAAGGTCCATGCTTGCCTCTAGTTTTGCAAGGATAAATATATTGTAGCATTTATTGAAACAAAGGCATTGAAAGAAAGAGATTAATCATTCTCTATACAACCATAAGTTTATTTTCCTGAGGGAATTCCAATTATGTTATGGTGCATGGCTTTCTTCGCCTTTTCCACTGTGATTCATTTTCTTGAAGAAATTTTCTTAATCTAAATAGGCTATTTTCTAGTTTATATTGCACTAAGCTTGAAGTGAAGCAAAATCTTTCCAATGTGCAATTCATCAGCCTAATTTTTAACTTAAACTCAGGGACAGAATAAGTGACCCATTTTATGAGTGATCCATAAATTATATTCCTCCTTGTGTAAATTGCCAAGACTTTCATATTACACAAGATCATATCACAATATAAATTGTACATATATACTATAGCTCATGACATTTCCAGGATGTTTCCAGGATCTTTGTACCAGAGAAAACCAGAAAGCAAACAAAATCAAGTTAATTTACAATTCAAATTGCTTCTTATTTTTCAAATTCATTCACCCAGTATCTATTGAGCACCCAATATATGCCATGCACTACTAAGTCTTTCCTTCTAGAGATTCATGTAACATACAGTATAACAGTTTTACTTTCCAAATAGTTTAACTCCTAGACAATTTATTATTCCTAGTTTACATAAGCATTACAATAGCCTGCATAAAAAAGACTAATTCTAGTGAGAAAATAAAATAAAAATTCACAGGAGTTAAGCACTATATTCAGGTTTTCTTCCTCTTTTCCAAGAAAGACATATATGCATCCTAAAATCTAACCTAATTTACACATAACTGAATTGTTTCTGAAATTGCTTCTGAAAATGGCCATATTGCAATTGTTGTATAAACAACTTAGTTTTCCTTCCTTTGAGTTCCACAATCCTTTAAGACTGATTATAAATTGAAAATATCCAGAATGCTAAAATGATATACAATTTATTCAACATACCAAATCTGTTATTTAGAAACCCCTGTTATTTTCTAAGAAGTGCTTATAATTATAATCCAACACATATTCTGTCATCACTCATCTTGAATAAAATTAAACAGTAGATAGTGTAAGAAAACAGCTTTAATTATATTTCTGAAAATGAGTTCTTTCCAAGAAAACTGTCCAAAGTGACAAGATCCCCTGAGCTTTTTTAAAATTTGAAATATTATTTGAAATGTTAACCCAAATAAGTCAGGAGATATTAAGTGCCATAAATATTACTCTATAAATATATGATCATGTATATATAATAGGATATACATATTCTGTATATGTATTTTGGAAGTTTTTTTATTCAAAATTGTTAACAGCATTTTAGTGCAATATATAAAAATACACAAGATTTTTGTAACAATTTCTGTAGTGCTGTTCAAGAAATTCTTAGTCCAGTTTTCATTTAACTTACTATCTTTTTGATTCCTTCTACCACCATTCCTTCTGTTCCCCTGTCCTTTTCCCTCTCCCCTTCCCATTAACCTCAGAGCCCTCAAATGTTCATTGATATCCAGTAGTTTTTGAAAGTGTTTTATTGATACATTGTCGAATTATTTATTATATGAATGTCCAATATTTGATTTTATCATTCTTAAATTGTGTTGGCTCACATATTTTTAAAAATTCTATTATATTGAAAATAGCTGCATTTCACCTTTCCTTATACCAATGTCATATTCCACGGTATGTGTTATGCCACATCTTTCTGACCGACTTTTCCACTGAAGGAAATTTATGCTGCTTCCATGTCTTAGCTATTATAAAGGCTGCTGCTGTAAATATTGTAGAACATAAGGGATTTTCGGTTGCTGGTAACATAACACAAGATTTAAAGACAATATTTAAATAGCCACATAAGTACATGAAATACCTGAATTAATTTAGCATTAGTCTTAGTGTTAGTTACATCTTCCTTCTTTTCTAAAAGCTTTATTTACTTATTTAATTCAAGAATCATTTATTGAGTATTACTACATGTTATGCAGTTCTGGAGACTAAAGACACAGCGCTGAACTAAATAGGCAAATCTCCCTCATGAGGCTGACATTTTAGACGGGGGTGAAGGGGGGAACCTAAACAGAATGAGTGAAATACAAAGTTAGATCATATATTTAGCTGAGGAGAAAAACAAAGCCTGTAATGTTTATGAGAAGTGGTCAGATTCTGACATATTTTGAAGGAAAAGTCAATAGGGTTTGCTTCTAACTATGACAGAGAATGAGTTGTCAAGGATGAGGGCTTCACTTTGGCCAGGCAGCCAAAGGACAGTCACTAAGTCCTGGGATGGGGAATTCTGCAGTAGGCCAGCACTGAGAAGTGGGATGACATGGACTTCTTTTGTAACTTGCTTTATTTATAACAGCAATTAGAAGAGTGAATAGTTACCTAGTACTCATTTAACCAGAGGTTTTGTTTTTTTGGTTTTTGGGGTTTTTTTTTTTTCATTTTTCAAGTTTTTTAACCTGCCATGGAAAAGTGTGCCTTTATTCCTCATCTCAACCATGGCAAAGTATTACCGTGTGTTTATGAGGTCAAGGGCATTTGAACACTGTTGGCTACAATATCTTTCTCACTTACCTAATCCTTAAAGTCATTAACTATACAAAGTACAGGTCATTAACCATGGAATATATGCTCATGCTCACACTTAATCCTCACCTTAGACTTACATTCCTTCTTTATGCCACACACCATATTGAAAATACTTTTCTCAGCTTATCAAACGCAGATTTCCTTTGCCTTAGAAATCATCCCCTAACTAGAAAATGTGCAAGGCTTAATTTCTTTATTTTCCTCCTAATTCCATCTCAGCTTACTGACAAAGGCATTTCTTGAAGATAGATGTAGAAACCTTCAGAAATATCACAAGTATGATCTCCTTTAGAGGACTTTATATAACCTGTGGTATTTAAGTATCAACTCTTAAGACCCCAAAGAAAATCTACTGGAAACAATCTTGTTGATATTTCTCATAGCTGCACAGGCTGGGTTCCATAGTTCACTGAATTAATTTACAGAAAGAAGTTTGCATTAAAAATAAAAATTGCTTTTAAAAAATCAACTGATAAGAGCTTGAGTTAGTGGCCTCAAAGTTCTCGCCATTAAAAACTTGTTCCATTTGATACCATTTTGATTTAAGAACCACTTGTGAGGGTCAAAAGAATAATATACTAACCCCAAAGGAAATAAAAACAAGCAAAACATAACCCACAGTTGGGAGGTGCTTTTGATGAGACACAAGCATAAAATCATGAACTCATGCCAGGAACAAAAGTATAAAGATTAGAATCCAGATCAGCAGTAATTAATCCAAGGAACATGCTGGAATGCCCACACACAGATCCAACCTAAGCATGCCACTCGGCAAAGTGCTAAACATTATAACTAAAAATGGTGATTAGATGAATTTACAGCCCAAATTGGGAAAACTCTTACATCAATTACTTGCACACAAAGCCTAAGAGACTGTGTGGAAGTCCTGGTGTTGACTTTCAATACAAAAAAAATAAGTGTATACTTAAAAACAAGGCTTGGTCAAAGTTGTCCTTTTCAAAATGAGGATGGGACTTAGGCATCTGGACTCTCTTCATCTTCCAGAGTAATTTTCTCCTGACAAAAGAAATGTATTTAATTCTAGTGTTCCTGTCATGTTTCTGACAATTTACATCCTCATTTTCAGTTCTGAGATTATGGTGCAGTAAATGGTCCTCAGACCCAATAAGCATATCAGCAGAGAATATTTTAGTAAGTTAATCAAAATGCAAGCAAGACAATGAGATATGCTTGAAATAACAAATCACTTGATTACTTAATTAGGTTAGTAAAAACACCACCAAATGAAACACTGTCATTTTTTAAAACCTAAAGTATTTCTAGAAAATGATGTGCATTTTCAAGGAGGGATAAAAATGGGCAGTTTGAAAATTACCAAAGAAGTACCACCTGTGAATCATTCCAAAGAGTTCTCTGCAGACCCTGAAAATACTAAGGGTTTTATTAACCATCTTAAAAGATCAAAGAGCAGTCTAAGCTGCACAATAATGCACCAAATCCATAGAAAGCTTCTTGGTATTTTATGAGAAGTCCTAGTTAGCCCCCATTTTTGCAGTGGTTGCAATCTTTATTTCCAAGCTCAGCACGCCCCTAATATTGTGATTTCAAGTAAATCCCCCTATTATGTCTTTTGCCTCTTACTATAGTAATTATAGATATGTTTGTGTACCAAAATAGCATCTAATAGAACTAACTTTGATTGACATGCTTATGAAAAGAATACTAAAACTACCCAAAATGGAATATAACAATAAAAATAATAGCTAGTGTTGGTGGTTTACTATCTTATACTCCCTGTGCTTAATGCTTTATATGTCTCAGCTCTCTTATCTTCACAAAAACATGAGTGTTGTTTACCCCATTGGAAACAATGAGGTCTGAGGAAGTTAAATAACTTGCCAAAGGTCATGCTAGAAAAGTGAATGACTATAGTCCTTTTAATTTCCACCTGGATCATGTTTCCAGATTTGTGAACCTAAAACCCTGTCCAATAACTGACCTCTTTGGAAAGCTTCTTTTAGAACTGACCTGTTTTACTTAAAAATACTCTATTTGCTATGAAGATTAATCTAAGATTTTAATTTTAGACTTCAGGCTTTCTTTTTACACTCCTTTAATTCCCGCTTTAAAAAAAAAGGGAAATAACAGCACCTGTCATTTAGATCACTTGAGAAAATATTAACAACAGGAACTAATTAGCATGCTCTGAAAGACAGGATTGGGAGTTCAGAAAATCTTTGGCAAAGATACAATTTGAAACGGTGTCTTGAGTATATTTATTCACATTTATACCTTATTCAGTCAGTGAATCAGCAAATAAGCTATTCTTTTTCAGTCTGCATCTTGGGTCAAGTAAGTGCTTTTCTAAAAGTAAAGAGGGCTTGTTTAGTAGAACTGGAAGAACTTTCCTCACAATCCCCTGACTAGAATTTTGCAAAAATTCTTTACCTCATCCTTATTATCTACTCATGGCTTCTTCCTCCTTGGAACTCCAAATTTCCTGATCTTGCTTGAACAACCCCCTATGAAGGCCCACAAACTTAGATAAAAGGACATTTGTCTCAAAATGCTAGACTCACAAAAGGTTAGCTCCAGTAGGTAACACTCACAGTCTGATAGAGTAGAAGTAACTGCTTTTTTCAGAGAACATTTTGTGTTGGGCATGGTGCTAAATACCTGACAACCTCTGCCTCATTTAATACCGAGGACAATTCTACAAAATACATCCGATCATTATCAACATTTTGCAGTTGAGATTAACTATGGCTTAGAGACCTATGGTAAGGTATATAAAATCCATGCCCTTAGCTAATGTCCCATAATTTCTCTCAGCATCCCATAGTTCTTATTTTTTCAAAAATTGAAGATCAACGGCCCATATTGAGCTATAAGATTGTTATCCTGAATTCTTCGATTCCTACTTTAAAATACAGAAGTCTTGAACTTTTAAAGGATTATAAATGTATTTCTTTGCTTTCTCCCAAATGAATCTGTCCTTTGTTCAAAGGTAAAACTGTATACCTAAATTTGTAAATTTCTGTAGTTGAGCTTGATCTCGAGTTCCCAGGGAATTAGATAATTTTATCACATCTCCTTGAAGAAGATAAAAGGACCACCCTGGTCACAAAATGCAGAACTACAAAAGCCAAGGTCCAGGCAACAGCATTATATTGAAATTCAGCAACATCTCTGTGTACTCACTCCTCATCTTAACACAGCATGGCAGGGGGGTGATGGATTTGAATTCTGAATTTCTGTTAAAATAACATCTGCCAAGAATAAGCTCTGAATGTACTACTTGTCCCCACAGAGGAAAAATGAGGAGCTTATCATGCAGGTCTTTGTGAAGATAATACCTACACCTGTTGTCAGGCTAAAGATTTAGATACTCCTGGATGAAATGCCAGGTCTGCTGTGTGCGGGTTAGGGAGCATGGTTGAACTACAAATTGCTTGGAAGCAAGCTGATTTTAAGTTGCCATGGCAAAGAAAATGCAGACAATGAGAAGCTTTTATATTAATATTTTCTGTCTTGTTATGATAGGATTGTCCAGCTGAGAAGCACTTTTTTGTACTTTCACTGACATGAACAGATAAAATAATAAACATTAATTACAGAGTAGTATAATGATTTCTGAGCTTCACCCTGGAGGGGCGTATATCTGGCTAGGTAATTACTTCTCTGACAGTTAAGTTTTTATGTGAGAATTGAGGACTGTGAGTCTAGTTTATGCCTGCTGAAGAGACCACGGGAGAGAACATTCAGGAAACATGCTTATTAAGACCAGTTTAGTCAACGTGGTTTTCAATCATTTGTCAAGATACCCACCCCTGCTTAAGGAAATGCTTCATATGGAATTGACAAGTGACTCTCTGTCACTTCAGGGAAGTGACTAAATGGTAAGAGACTATTCTCAAGTTGAAGTGGAAGGCATTTCTTCAAAATGTGATGCTTTTGCCTATAGTGCTCTAAAGTTCATTCCTAGTGTGAAAGAAGACTGGATTCTTTATTACATTTACATTTCCTGAGAGATTATTTTCCCTCTAGCAATTCAGATTCAAGTTCCTACATGATTCTGGATAATGATGAAAAGGCAGTTTGACCACACGGCATTTTCAAATGTAAAAAATCAAGTGCATATAACCTGCTCCCTTTCACATCCTCCAGAAAAACACCTCCCCTTCCCCACACCCTGACTACCAGGAAAAAAGGCTCAGTGATTCTTCCCTCTTGTTATTTACTGTAAAGACTTGCAGGAGGAAAAAAAGAAAAGAAAATTAGAGAATTCAGAGAAGAAAGGAAGTAAAAGAGACTTAATATCAACAATTTGAAAATGTGCAATGTACTTCACCCTTCTAGAACTGATTCATCTTATTCAAATGGTATGGTTTCGAGAGATCCCTCTTAGCCCTACTATAAATACAGAGGTTCAGAGGGGAAAACATAGGTTTATCTCTTTAAAACTATGGGAAATGATCTGTACTCCAACTCATGAATAGATAAGCTGGGTTTTGGTGAAATATAAATGTCACAGTTCAGTTCCCTCTTTGAATTACTAAGCAAATTCAGGTATCATGGAAATGCAAACATTCTAGCCTGCTTGGAAATTATAGAATTTTCTCCAAGTTGTTTATATGGTTTGGGTACAATAGATAATCTGGGATCATTTACCTTGGGGTCCATGAATTCTCTAAGGTAAATGTATCCACACCAAGATACAACTATTGAAACATTTATTCCTAGCATGAGGACAGAGCTGGTCATCTGGAAAATATATTTTCATTTGCTCCCTAACTATAGATACTTTTTCCTTGTTCAATATGGTACAATAGCAAAATAATTTCATATGAAACAGATGGCTACTCAAGATATAAAGTACTTTTCATAAAAAAACAGCAAGACTCCTTTGCTTTTCTAACTACCTTTTACATACTTTCGCTGTTGTCCCTTGCAGAATCTAGAATTAGACTAAACAGTGGAATGATCAGAATTTAATTAGGTTTATTTGTTGTTGCAACAGCTTTCAAATTCTTTCATCTTATAAAGGACTGAATCCCTAGATTACTCACAGACACACAAAAATAAAAAAACTTAACTACGGAGAAGAATTTTTACATTGCACTTCTCAGTTCTTAATCATGTAAAGCACCTGTGTCTTTCTAAAAGATGCAAATCCCTTATCTTTATTATTTTGATGAACAAGATGGATTCATCTCTAAAACTCTCTAGAAACTAAATTGTGATAAATGGCCCCCAAAGAATATATCCTGTCCTGGATCATACCTATTATTTGAAATTTCTCTTTGGAAATGAAAATCTTATAGAAGTACTATTTATGTCCTGGTTTTTCAACTAGAGAATTTACCCTCTTCTGAAGAATTTCAATATTTAGGGCAGACTAAGAAGTAATCATATTAATATGGAAGATTTTTCACAAATAAAGGAAATTGAGTTTTAGTAGTTAAAGCAAATTCTCCATATATATCATGTTTTTGTATTAGAATGAGTGCCAATAAATGGGACAATAAACATGGAAACTGAAGAAAAATTCCAGGCTCCAAAAATATCTAGCAGACTCTAGTATAGTTATTTATCATAACTGCTGCTTAAATACATGTTCTTTGCAATTGTTGGTATAAAAATGTTGTGCAAAAGTCTTTAATATATCTTATATGAAAAATATAAACCAATTTATTAGTTGTCTTTTTCTCCAGATAAATAGCTCTTTGTCAAAATTCACCTAAAGACAACCTCTTCCATGTCTAAAATTCTAATTCTTGGGTATCAAAAACATGAGTAATTGAAAGCTTGGTCTTAAAATAGGTAGAAATTTATCATTTATAAAACCTATAACCAGAATGACCTGTACTTGTATTAGGTATAAAAAATGCTGAATATTTAACTTAGCATTGGCATGTAAAAACTATGACTTGAACAGCAACAGCAACATTCTAAGTGGCTTTACACTGCCTGACCATTTGGGTTATAGACAAAATGCTTTGGCACCCAGGAGAATAATTATTTTTATAAACATGTTTGATACCATCTGGGAGATCGGTGTACCATATACTTGGAGCCATGATGATTTTAATTTATAATTCATGCTTTCAAGTTTTGAATAGAAATATATCAGCAAACTAGAATGAAAGTTGATTCACTAGTGTTGACAGATGTGAGGAAACATCATCACTTATTATATGATAGTTTTAATTGGCTTTCTCCTGAATTGCATAGACATTATGTTCCTAATTTGTTTACATAGAGGTGTTTAATAGCTAATCCTTAAATTGTTTCATTGTTAACTCTTTTCTGGTAAGGTTTATTTCCACAAAGTAATTTGTAATAAACAGTTGATGGCAGGGGGAACTACTGGGTTTCAATGTAGAACAAGCCAGTATCAAAACAATTTTGTTCCAAGCTCTACAAGGACTGTATAGTCAGTTATTGAAAATGAGTTCTCAGGATTATTTTGTAATTTTTGTTTTCTATTTGTGGATGCTCAATCAAGGTTTATGTATATTCATTGAATTGTTTAGTCTGATTAGTTTTGAATCTTTATGCTTATCCCCCCAAAAAAATGTCACCATCACTGACAATTAAAATTAAAATCATGATACTAACATTACTGGTGGCAAAATGCCAGGATTTACAATTCAAAATGGTGTTTGGGCAAAGTTGCAAATTGCTTTTGTATATGCAAGCCATATGGTTTTTAGAATAAATTGGCTTATTAGGCCAACATCGTTTTGAGAGGAGCATCAATCAACTGTGGGTATAAATTCAAACACAAGTTTTTGAATCAGGAAAATGTATTATAAACCTACTAGATGAAGAAGACAAAACCATGAGGCGAATGTGCCACTGAGGGTCTTAGGCAAGATTACCACATGGTGAATCCCAACTCTCCAAAGATAGCTGCTATTCCTGCTGTTGTCAGTTACCTCTACAAAGTGGCCTATCACTAAGTAAAGTAGCTCAAAAAATCTTGTGATGAAAAGGAAAGCAAACTCCAGCCAACCCAAGTTAAAGCTGGTGCAGGTGAATGTCATTGTCAGTTCTGATACTGGGCTTTTGGTCTCCCTCCCCCTATTGTTGGTTAAAATTGCTTTAGATCATTAGATCATTGCCGCCACCAAAAAAAGAGTACCACATCCGTTACATATTTATGTATATCACACTTATATTTAGAAATGATAAATTTCTTATCAAAAATAAAAGTCTGCAAATATTTGATTCCTTTGGGAATAAGTACACTTTCTCCCAAATATGTCTTTGAATTCTTTTCTTCCCATTTTATTCATTTATTTCTATTGTAAGATCTATCTTCTATGTCTATTGAATATTTTGATAAAAATATTAATAACTACATCCCTAAAATTCACCACTGTCTGCCATCATCCCTGTAACCTAATAATGTTTTACAAAAATTCTCAGTGTCCTCCCCTGAAGTTAGTGGTTTTCAGGCACCCTCCTTGTCTAAGGTGTGGAGAGTCCCTGGGTCCGGCTGGGCCTACAGTGCTTCTGTTTCCCCATCGCTTCATCCCTCTCTTCTGCCATCTTTACACAGCCAGCGTTTCTGCAGTCCTACACTATTCCCACCCTTCCTGCTTTCTCTCCCAATGTTGATCTCATATCTGTGAAAGATATTCTACTGGAAGAATAACCTATTGCAGTGTATTACAAATCCATTTTGGGCACATTTGATATAATGATGTCTGCCCAGTCACCTGCCTTTATCCAAAGGAAGTAAATTTGAGACTGGAAACACATTATTATTGCAATCACAATTATGGCTAACATCTTGACCTTCCCCTTTCTTCATTTATCTCAATTTACCTCTATTCTCACCCCCATGCCCACCTTATAATCTTTGAATAGTTTAGTTAACTCATATCTATCATGAGAGGAATATTTTTCCACAGATTATATACTCTTGCTTGAAGAAACGGTAACTCAGGGGCAGCAGTGGCCCAGCGAAACAACTGAAATCTAGTGGTAATTTATAATATCTGCCTTTTTTTTCTACCTAGTTAAGTTTAATGAAGAGCACACTATACCGAGTTCCCATTGCAACTGCATCATAATTAAAACCATGACCATAAGCAAGTCATCTAACTTGCCCAGGCATCAGCCTCTCAAATGAAAAATTATTTGACATCTAAGTCCCTTCCATCTTTCAATAATGATCCTTTTTTTTAAATAAGGTTTAGAAAACTGGCCTATTAAAATCACTGTAAAGAATAATAAAATTATAGATCATTTCAAATAGGAAGCTATTTAAATGTCAGCTGTGCAGACATTTTTTGAATACTCCTAGTCATTTATAATCACTTTCTTATTCTATTCTTTCAATATGAATTTGCCTAAGGAAGATGTTTAAAATTCTCTTCCTTTCATACACATTTTGTTAAGGATGCCAATACAGATTTATTTTTGAAGATGTTTGTAATGTCAATACATTTTTCTTCCATCAAGCTAAGAAATCCCTAAATAATGTTGCTGGGCGGGGGGGGGGGGAACTAAAATGCCTGTTAGAAGATCTTAGAAGTTTCTATAATATTTAACTAGGTATAGGCCTAGACGATTCGTGATTCACATGCAAATAATTGCTGGGGATTAGAGTGGTTTATCAAACATACAATTAAGTGGACATATTTTAACCCTTCTTAAAGACAGTTGCCTTTTATTATTATGAGCATTTTTCAGATAATGTAAATTTTTTCTATCTCATGAAGACCATCGGGTTCTCATTACCACTAATGTCATTTTGCTTATTAAGATAAAAGCTTCTACAGCATATGCACAATTTTTCTTCAACTACATCTGCAGTACTTTCAATATTTTTCCCATTTCCTTGTACTCCATCATTTAATGCTGACACCATTACCTGTATCCTTTTTCTCTTCAACACACATACACATACTTGTCCTGCTTCTTTCAAAACAAAACACTGATTTCAGGGTAAGAACATGTGGTTGAAATGTATAAATTTTGTAGTAATGGAAATTTGTATGAAGGATTACCATGTTCTCATTCACAGAAAAAAACTTGAGAAGCAGGTACTTTTAATTCCAATTTCCAGTTAAATATACTATGAAAATATGCAAGGATATTATTTATACAAACATATATGATTTCAATCTTCTTTTGCAAAACCTGTCATATACCTAAATCCTGTCATTTAAATAATAAACTCCAAGAGCTCATTTTTTTTTAAAGATTTTTTTCATTTATGCATACAAGCTGGGGTAAAGGCCAGAGGCGTGGGGCAGCGAGAGGGCTCACCAGAGACAGAGTGGGGAGCAGTACAGGCAGATCAACCGAAATACACTGCTGAGGGGAGCAGTGGGCAAGGCAGGAGAGGTCTGCCCCGCCATGTGGGAATCTCCCCGGCCAGGCGTCGAACTCGCGTCACCGCGAACTCAACAGTGCTTAACCGCTGCAGCACCAGGGAGGCCCTCCAAAAGAGTTCATTTTGCCATTAAGGATGCATATCACAATGCTATCAACCTTGTTTTTCCTTAATATTTAGGAAAATATGCTTAGTAGGTAGATTTACCCTATTACCCTATTTACCCATGACTCTACCTACTTACAAATGAATTATATGTAAATCAAGTTGCTTTAATATTCACAAATCCTAACAAATATTAAAATGTGAACATATCAGTTTTTTGACTCAAGACTTAGTCTGCTGATAACTGAACATCTTACTAATTGAATATTTTGGCAACACAAAGATCAACTAGTTTTTATCTAAAGAGACTGAATCTATATTGCACTAAAGCTTCTACTATGAGATACCTATACTTTTCTCACTTTAGATCCTTTCAATAGACCTCATAATCCCTAAGTTAAATAAGACAGCCTGTGAAAATTAAAAACTTTTATAGTTAAATTTAAAATGCCGGTATTTGCTAAGTGCTAGATATGACTCCAGCACTGTTATACAGTGTTATACAGATAATAGCCCATATTATCTTCACAGTAACCCTAAGAGGTATTGTATTATTGTACAGGTGAGGGAATAACTTTTTAGGAGTTCAAATAATTTCCCATGATTGCAGAGAAGTAAAATACAAATCACATCTGTCTGGTTGAATCATCATTCTGTCATGCACCCTAGCCATATATTAATGTTCTCTTGCTATCTTGCCATATAACACTTTCACCACATCTTAATGATTGAAGAGATTCAACTGTCTTTGCACATATAGCAGCATACAACTGGATATTACTTGGGTTGCATTTACAAGAGTATTGAGCTCAATTTCCAAATTCATCACGAATTTACCACCTCCAGTCAGCCAGTGCAAATTACATCTCTAGGAGCAAGGTGGTAGTTGTTATTTTACCATCGGTCACAGCCACCAGGCTCAGTAGAGCACATCATAATCTTCTGAAATACCTGATAAAAAGTGCATATTCCCAAGTGAATCTGATACATACTTCTAGAACAAAGACTTCAGTATCTACAAATTAACAACTCTACATTACTGATAAAAAGTTTTGAAGAATCTTGCATTTTAAAAATACTAGCTTAAAGATAAACAACAAAAACAACTGCAGTTTTCAAAGTGGATATTTAAAAAAGCTTTAAAAATTTTGTTCCCATCCCCAAAACATGATTCTGGCATCCCCAGGTATATATATTTCTTAAAATCCCCCCTAGGAATGTAAAAACCTAATTTAATAAAGAATGACACAGTCCATAGGTCATTAGTTCCAAAATATTAATTCCAAAAAGGAAGAGGGCCAAGAGCTAAAGTGTCCCATTTTTACTATTTTCTGAATGTGGAAAAGATGTTACCCAGAGTAAAGAAAATAGAACATTATCTTTTGTAATCATTGAAATAGAATCTTTAGTTGATCCCCCCAACAGCTTTGAATAGACTGAAAGAATTGCACATGATTACACCACTTAAGTGAGAGAAATGGATGGATTTATTTTTATACAGGACAGCTTGTGATCAGAAACCAAGGAATCTGAAAATACCAAGGAGTACTCACCTGCATGTGAGTTTTACGAGACAATGGGTAGAATGCTAGATGTCACAAGTGAAAAATAAACCCATTTGGGGCAATATTGTAAGCTACATGGCAAATGTCAATTCACTACTGAAAGCTCCCCAATTCATATACATTTTAAACTCTTAGTTGAAATGTACCACGTCTGTACCACATCACACTACAAAAATAATGCTCCTTAAAAAATGAGTGGGTACCAAAAGAGCCAAATTATGAACAGTTTAGATATTTTGTGGCAGGATCTCCATGGAAGTTATCTTTTCAATCTTTTTAAATATATGTTTGAAATACTGTAAATAGACAAGTTTCCAAGGAAATATATTTTGAACAACAGTCTGAAAACCAATTAATAATTACACCATTTTACTTCCATACGACCCAGCAATCCCACTTTTGGGAATTTACCCAAAGGATACAAAAACATTAATCCAAAAGGATACATGCACCCGTATGTTCATTGCAGCACTGTTCACAATAGCAAAGGTAAGGAAGCAACCCAGATGTCCAAAAATAGATGACTGGATCAAGAAGATGTGGTACATATACACAATGGAATACTATTCAGCATGGAAAGAAGATAAACACATGCAATTTGCAGCGACATGGATGGAATTAGAGGGGATCATACTCAATGAAATAAACCAGAAAGAAAGAGAAAAATATCGAATGGTTTCACTTATAACAGGACTATAGGGAGGCCGGGTGGGAGAGAGACAATCATTGGGGGTGAGGGGGGTGAGGAGGGAGCCGGAGGGAGCCTGAGGGAGGGAAGGGAAAGGGCACAAAATGGAATAGAAAAGAACACAAGGGACCATGGAGATGGATCACGGGTGAATTGGTGGTGGGCTACCCAAGGGGAATGCAAAATGTAAAAGACATAAATAACAATAAAAATATATATTATATTAAAAAAATAATGATAGAAATGAAAAAAAAAATAATTACACCATTTTATTAAAAAAACAAAAATTGTTTCATAATTTGTAGTGCAATTATCAGATACAAAAAGACTGACTGTTGATGCATAAGTTATTTCACTCATTCATGCACTCATTTGTAGCAAATAAGAACAGAAGGTGAAAGATACTTTACTCCCCATTTGGTATGCAATGATGTACAGTGTGATATACAATCCACTAGAGTAAAGAACAAAGAAAAAGTACAGAAAGAATTCTCAAGAGCAGTAAACCAACTTAAGCTGATGTAAAATTACAGATATATGTTTGATATTTCTATATATAAAACATGAGATGATTCAAGTCACTTAATCAAGATTAACTTGGTCAGTCAATAAAGAAATCAGAGTAGATCCAGTCTAACCATGTTCGGATAGACAACCAAAAGCATTTCTTGACTTCTACCAGCCTTCCTGCCTCCATCTTCTTGCCACCCCCAAACCTCTGAGTTCCTCTACCGTTTGGAGAATGAACAGAGACTGAACTCCCCCAATATGTACACTTCTTAATGTACATATGTACACTTCTTAATGCCAAGTCTTAATATTCCACTCTGGGAAAATGAGACATGGAAACAGCTGCCATTTCAATGTATACCCTGTCTTTGCCTAACTGAGCATGAGGGACTGCATCGAAAAGGTAGTCTACTTTTTAGTTATAATTTGTTCTGATGCTTTAGCGTCTGGTCACATGTATTGTCTAAAGTCAGACAAATACAAACTATTCAAATTGTCCAGCTATCTGGGTGATGAACACTCATGAATAGGTATTAGCTCAAATTGCAGTGGACCAGAGATAGGAATATGATTTGGGATATCAGCAAAGCAGTTATCAAAATGGAAACAATATTGCTTTTACTGAGAAGGAAAAATGCAAACAGTAAAAATGCAACTACAAAAAAATAACAAGCAGCAGCTCAAACAGTACATCAGGTCTAACCTGTGTAGGCAACTGATAAACACTGATAAAAGTAGATTGCTATGACAGTATATAAAACAGTTTTCAGGATGATTCAGCATCCAAATATGAACCCATTTAAACTCATAAAGATCAATACCAATCACAAGTTGATGACACACAATTCATTCTTTATTCTCCTATCTCATTTTAAAGGTTGACATATTTCAGAATTCATTTAAAGATGCTTAACCATTAGAATACAAGTTGATCTGGCTTATTTTATGTTAAAGAAAACTTGTTTCAGCCCACACAATACCCAACTATATATTTCAATAAAACAGATTTCCACATCATTTCCAAAAAAAGAAAAAAAAATGTATGTCTTCTTTCTTATCATTCAAATGCTAAGACATCTGGACAATAAGTTTAATCTTACCAGTGAATTATCTCTACAATTGTGTGTATCTAGTCATTAAATGAATTAGCCTGTGTAAAATTACCTCCATAATTATCAACAGAATTAAGGTTAAATAGAGGACTCTAAGAATTCTAATGGTTTGAAAACTATTTTATATGCCACATACACAATTTTATGGTATTCTTAATGCTAAGGTGATTTTAAAGGACCTGATAGCGAGTAGGCTCTAAACACATTTGTCAAATAAATGAGAAAAGAAAGGAAAAAGGAAGTCGAGAGGAAGAATGGTTATAGAAGAGACATCAATCAATCATGTCTGCAATCCAAAAGTAATTCTCAATAATTTAGTTGTAGATTAATTAGCGAAACAGGTCACTCAACATTTGTTACAGACTTTTGTCATAAAATAGAGAGCTCAACATTTATTATAGACACTAGTGGTCATCTTTAATTCATGAAGTAAATGTGTTTTTTTTTTCCCTCACTGATATGTAGTATACACTTTACTCAAAGAGCATAATAAAAGGAGAAAAAGTACAGGGAGAATATAAAGGGAATAAAACAATTTAAGTTGGTTCATAGCATATCAAAGATAAAATAACAGCACATTTAAAGTCTCATATCACACTCAGTAAAGAAAGCAAGTATCCAGATTTCCTAAATTAATCCTTAGTAATAAATTTAAGAATACTTTCTTATCGCCTACAAGATAAACATTGACTACTTTTATTATTGTTTTATGCCTGAAAAACACTGTATACATCATGCACTGAATTCCTATTCCTAAGAATATAATTTTTAATTGGTTAATGCTCAGAATGAAGTTACCTAGGACCATTTCTAAACCAAATGTTTCAGTACTTTAGAGTACTTATTATGTTGAGCATTTTACAGGGTCCAAAGAGCCTGCTAGCAGAGTCCCAGGTAACAGTAAGGGGTCCTTATAATGAAGGCTAATTATCTTCTGATATAGTCCACACCAAAGGAAGATTGGTTGACAGTTTCTGCCCTAACTCGATACTTTATATTTCACTTGAATACATGCTAGGAAAGAAATATCTGATAATTCTGTAGCATAATCTTGTAAATATTAAATTTAATATTCAGTCTTCTCAGTCCTATCAGTACAGAGTCACTTTAGAAGATTTAAAAATACAGATACTTGGCCTACATCGCAAGAAAGAGTTCAAATGTCTTAAGTAGGGAGGTCTTGTTTTTTTAAGTTTTCCCAGGCAATACTAAACTTGTGTGAGACTGGATTATATGAAGTCATTATATTCTTTTTTTTTTGATTGAGAATGAAGGAAAAGATCGCAAAGCATAGAAGTTTTATAAATTACATATCCAGGCTAAGGAACAGAGTCATGGGTTAAATATAGAAAATTGTGGCTGAAATACTTTTTGTGGCTTGATTAAAAGATATTTTCAGACTGTCTAACAAATATTTAATAAACATTAATTTAATGGCAGTCACTATCATACAGATACTAGGACTAGAGATGTTTAACATGATAGTTTGTCCTTAAAGAATATATATTCTAGTAGGGAGAGAACTATAAAAAGCTTGAGAAAGAAAAAACAAGGTAATTTTAGGTACTACAAACACTAAGATGATATCAACTGAATGCAGAGAGCTGATTTAGCTCTTGTGAACAGGAACTTTTTTTTTAAAGATTATTTATGCATACAACCTGGGATGTAGGCCAGACATGTGGGGTGGTGAGAGGATTCACCAGAGACAGAGTGGGGAGCAGAATAGGAAGATCTACTGAAGTACACTGCTGAGGGGAGCAGCAGTCAAGATGGGAAAGGTCTGTTGTGCAATGTGGGAATCTCCCTGGCTGGGGATTGAACTCGTGCAGCAGTGGCTGGCTGCCTATAGCTTCACAGGCTGAGACTTAACCCCCTGCACCATCAGGGGGCCCAGGAATAGGAACTTTTGAAAACATGGAGGAAAGTGTTTCAGCCAACAAGAAAAGTAAGTGTCAAGATTCTGAAAGAGTAAGAAACTGTGTATGTTTGAGGACTATCTAGAAGGCTGGTGTGGCTAGATCTTGGTGCACCACTGGAAATGTGTAGGGAATTAGGTCCAAGAGGCAGGCAGGAGCAAGGTCCTGTAGGGGAAAATTAACCACCAAAGGTTTTTCAAGGAAAATACGACAATGAGGAGATCTTTTTAGACACTGGTATGTAACATTGGGTTTGGGGTAGAAGACAGTGTGGGGAAAGGGTCAAAACAGAAGGCAAGATCCCTATTAGAAAGAAGATGGTTGGTTTGGTACTGGGAAGGTTCTAAGTCATCCTCTGAATGTCACCAATTACTATTTTTTTTTTTTTACTCTTTTGGTTAAAAACTCCATATTGCAAGTCTTAAAGATGAGGTTTAGTATGGGATATAATTCATATTAGAAGGAACCCTCCTGATGTACTTTTCTAAATCTACATGATGTTCTAGTCCCAACATCTTCAATACAGGAGTAGACATGCTTTCTTCCACTAACTTCTATATAACTCTGAAGTTTCTGTTTCCCAGAAAACTTCGGTGAATTTTCAGTCTTGGAACTGAATGAGATTAGATTATGTTCATGCTACAAACACTGTATTCTGAATTGCTGTTGAAAGCTAAAAAGTTGAATTTATTTCTAAATACTTTTTTTGCCACTAACAATTACATTCCATTTGTCATTTATTACATTTACCATGCAAGGTTGAGGTGGACGCCACTTGTTATAACATAGGCTGAGCATCTCTGAACTACAAGGGGAAATCTGTTCAAATACTACTGGAAGAATTTCATACCTCATGTCGATAAGAATACTAAGAACCATGCTGAGTTCATGGCATTTGCTACCTTGTATTTAATAATTAATTTGCCTTCAAAAAATCTTGTCAGTTACTACATTCAATTCGTATCCCTTAACTTACCCTCTCTTTGTACTGTCAGACAAATTTAATTTTTCTGACAAAAGAGACCAGGTATTACATATGGCACTTGAGTCTTAGTGCCTTTTATGGAAGAAAATATGGATTAAGAAGTCAGTAAATATCTGTCCAATAAAACTAACCTTTAGTAGTATGTGATCCTTCTATCCCACATGCTAAGAATAAAATTCAGTAGATTTTAAAATATGATTAAATTAATATTAACTAATATAATGCTTCATCAACAATAGGCACTTGACAAAACATTGACAAACAGGATGTATTGATGGGGAAAGTTTTTCTGGACAAACTCACCTAAATTCTATTTAAAAATGAAAAGGTGTGGCATATAAAATGAGCATGTTTTATTAACAGTGGAGTTTGAATAGAGGAAAATTTGGTACTGGGAATCAAGACAACTTTTTGTTAACAGTGATTTCCTTGAACAATTTTTTTGTCATAGCCATTCTAGCCACTCTTTCTCCAAACCTGTACTTCAAATCCTGTCCAGTCCAACATATTCATACAAATAACCAGTACCGGAAACTAAAATTATATAACTTCAGAAAACCTTCTGCATATTCTGCCTACTTAGTCAAATGGCAACATTAATTCATGGCCCTTCACTGTTGCCCCCCACCTCCTTTCAAGTTCTGGAATCTTAGCATCCTAGTATTTCAAAGATATTTCTTTTCTTAGGTGGTTGGTGTAGGGCAATAATTTATGAATTCAAGTAATCAACCCAGCAAGACTGAGAAGCACTGTAGTAGCAGTTAGGGGCATGTCACCTCGCTACGAGCTCTATAAACAGGACCTAAGATAAACCTCTCCAGTTTGTGTCTATTACCCCTTCTGGAAGATAATATAATGCCACCCAGCTAATCCACTTTTCATTATTATTACAACATACCAAAATACTTCAAAAAAGCAAAAATGTCAAAGGAGCAACTGTAATGCTGTTGTTTACATTGTATAACAATATTAACCAGAATGAAGGCAATTATGATCTATCATAAATACCATATATCAAAAATGTGCTGTCATGTTCCATCATACTTTCACTTAGCAGTCATGAAACTAGTAATAGAATCCCCTGATAATGTAACCTGTGGCAAAATTCAGGTTTGCCACTTATTTCTATTCTAGAATAAATGTGTTTTCTGAATATTTGTGTTGGTTAGCAGATTACTGTAGAATTTTTCATTTGTTCATTTATCAATAGACTCCCATATAGAAAGCAGATATTAAAAACAATAGCAATTAAATTTCAAGCTTTTTAGAAAGAAAGAATAAGAAAGTAGACTGACTGGGCCTGGGAGTCTCTCCCCACACTGCTAAATGGGAGCTTTGGTACTTTCAGACTGCAGAGCCCTTCACAGAACCTCTGACCCTGGAGGTGACCCTCTAGCTTGAGTCAAGCTACATTCCACACCATGTAGGCTCAGATAAGAACTTCCCCACAAATGATTTTCATAACACCAAACACAAGTGCTGCCAACAGCCCCCCTCATTGCTGGAAGCCTTCCTAGAGCTGCCATCTCTCACTTGGCCAGTAGGTGCTGCCGTCTAAACGCATGTGATCTTCCAGTCTCAACACAAGTTCAAGGTTTCAAGTTTTTGGAGATAAAATCTGGGTTTCAGGTTTGACAAGGTCTTTTTATACAGTGGTTATCTAGGATTGATCAGTTTTGAAGGCTCTAATTTCTGTTCTTCAAGCTAACTCAAAGCAAGGAAGTCTGCGTAACACCCCATGTGGATGGAAGTTTCCTAAGCAGCAGATTTTCACAGGTGTTTCCTCTATGCTGCAAACCTAAACAGCCCTAAGTTCAATCACGTCAATGCTGGAGGCAGAAAAAAACTGCAACAAAAGATGAAAACAGAGCAAGCTCAGTAAAGCTTATGGCTCCCCAAGAGTTGTTTTGATGTAGAGATCTCTGTGAAAGCTCATTAAATCCTAAGTGTGTGAGGCAGAGCTGAGCGAAAAGTCAAAATGAAGATAATAGGCACCATATCCACCAATGCTGACATATTTATAAAGCATTCAGTAATCACACTACTTCAGGAGATTCCACATGACTCCTCAGTATATCAAGGACCCGAGTTAACTCTTCCAGTTAAGCCACAATCCAGACACTTGGAAGATACAGCTAGTTCTGTTATAACATTGGCCACAAACAAAACCAGTAAAAAAGCAACACAAAATGTGGTCTCCACAATGGGGAGCGAGGTAGAATATCTTCATGGCAAAGAGCAGCCCCCACACACCATGAAAACCCTATACATCTCAATAAGTGATAATAAAAGCATTAAATATGGTTTGTATATGAGAAAAACCAGAAACAGTTGTTCTTCCTATGCTTTTACTTATTGGAAAATATTCATAAGGAAAGGTTCTCAGGCTTCAACCAGAATCGCAATGACAATGAAACCTCATATTAGACGTCTCCAGCAGAGCTACAGAGCTAATAGAATGTATATGTATGTGAAAAGAGTTTAAACAATTGACTCACACTTTTGTAGAGGTTAGCAAGTCCAAAGAAGTTAGCAGGGTGAGCCAGGAGGCTGGAGACCGGGAAGAAGTTAGCATCGCCACTCAAGTCCAAAGGTCTTCTACTGAGAGGCACCCCTCTTAATCACAAAGATCAGCTCTTTTACATTAAGATCTTCAATTGGATGAGGCCCACCGTGAGCACCTCGCTTTAACTTAATTACCTACGTAAGAGCCCTATCTCCAAATACAGACATATTAGGGGGTACAGTGGGTTAGGACTCCAACATATGGAATGTGGGGTCACAATTCAGCCCATAACAGACCTGACTAGGGATTATTGTGATCTAGAAATTAACAGAGAAGGGGGAGAGAGCCATATGTTTCTTAGAGCATTGATTCTCAAAGCGCAGTCCCATACACAACCGCGCCAGCAACACTCGCGGAGTTGCTCCACAGGCAGCCTGGAGGACGCCACCCAGATGGACCACACCTGTGACTGGGCTTAGTAATTTGGCCCAGCGAGTTGTCCAGGTGATCCCAGTGAAGGTTCAAGTTAAAAAACAACTATTACAGAAGTTGCTTGATTACAAGAACAATGTTACCTGACATTTTTTCCAACCAATGTGGGTGTAAATATTGTTTAATATATGTGTGTTTTCTTTAAAGATAGTAAGCTGAGCCATATTTTTTAAATGGGCCTTGGAAAGCAATTTACTCTTATAAATTAGAATTGAAGTCAGAGCTCCGGGGATAAGCATGATAGCAACACTGCAGAGGAACATGGCTCTGAATACAGATTTTACACAATAAAAGCAAAACTGTGGGTGCCCCATAAAGCTAATGTATCAAATATCAGAGCAGTCTCTAATTGTGATCTGTCTGGTTATAGGCCTCAATTACTTTATGCAGTTCCCATGAATACAGTCTAAACTATAAGGGTTGAACTTAGTAAAATTCATTTTACTCTCCTTAAAAATGAAAAACTAGAAATAGAACTATTAAGTGGAATGGCCCCTTTTGTACAAGAATCAAATTTATACTATGCCCCAAATTTAAATTTTGCCCCCAAACACCTTCTACACCCTCACATTAGCTTTTGCAAAAATACTGGTCAATAAATGCTTCTCACCATATCCTTGGAAAAATCTACACTACGATATTAAGAGCAAAAGGATTGAATTCACCTGTGAGTTATTTCCAAACTAGATGGATAGATCTACAAACAAGGATCTACATAACCAAGTTATCTGGAGAATTCACTTTCATCTGAGGCATTCATGCTATGTGCTGTTTAGGGACATATGACTAAAGGTGAAGCTTAAGTTCAGAATGCATTCGTGACTTGCAGAACCCAAGTGAATAAAGAGGAACAAGTTTACTGCAAGCTGGAGTACTTAACTCTATCTAGTAGAATAGAGAGCATTTTCACACTGTGCGATTATACCAGGAGGTAATTAGTTGAAGAGGTGATATTTGTCTGGTGGCACAAGAATAAGGGTAGCCCCATGGCTGAAAGCTAGTGTTCTAGACAAATAGGTAATCTGTATTCCATTTTTCCTCCTCCATGACTCATACTTTTCTCTGGGTTTATCACTAGAAATCCCCCTGGGGTGATTTGTTACCTGTGATTACTCATACTATGTGGGCCTCTCCCATTAATAATAAGTAATATCAAGTTAAATTTAGCATCAGGAACTATTTTGAAAAGAAGAGCATTTCATCAGAACAGCCTCTTAGGGTTTTGAGAAGAGGCCACCTCACAAATATGGCACAAACCTTGATGAGAAAGGCCATGGTCTCCGGTCATGGCTCTTCAGCACCAGGTGATATTACGACCACCTGTCTGCCACAACCCAGCCCCAGCCCAGTTATCTAGCTGCCCCCCAATCACTAGTGGGAAACTGTCAGAGCAAAGAAAAGCTTGAATCCTGTAATGGTCATCCACATTTGCTGTGCCAATGTCATAAATACAAATACTAAATTCTGAGAAGACCCAGAGCCTTCTTTGTGTACCATGATGTAGGGTAAATGAAACAATGAGCAGGATTTTCTGCCCTTATATGCTCAGTTTTTGAGCTCAGGTGTGCCCACTCATGCACACCATACTTCAGGTGCCCACCATCAGGCATGCGTGTAGGGCCACAGGGGTCTATCATTGAAACCAATGGTGGGGGGGGGGGCGGAGTGTGGCGGCATACAGTGGAAAACATCATGGGAACAGCGAAAACGAGTCTGCTTGAACCGATGATGAACTCACCCTGTCTGGGATGGTTGCAGAACACATGACTATCCCAACCTTTGACCTCCCTTTTAGATGGGGGTGTTATCTATAGTAGGCTGTGATCCTGAGGTACATCAAGGCTACTTTGATGAGCCCTCCTATCATCAGAGGGGATCAGATTTTCTGTTTCTTCAACTCTCTTGTACATGACCCATGAAGAGAAAGCTTGAGTTTCAGTGTGTCTTTTCATTTAAGCACATTCAGAGTAGAATCAAACTGCTATCTTTTCCTCCGTCTGATCTACACTGCGTAAAGACCTCTGCTTCCAGCTCCCTCCTCCTACAGAGAATAGTATTCACTCTCGTAATCTCTGTACTGCCTTCTAACACTGGCCATAACCAAAAGATACTGCTTCCTGAGGAGGCTGGTGCTCCTCTGGAATCATTTTGTGCTGGTTCTGTCACTTGAATTTAGAGCAAATATATGTAAAGACAGTTCTGGGTGAGCCACTCTGAACAGGAGATGGCAGTAGTGGCCTAGGTATCTGGGTACCCTCTTCCTAGTCCTTCCGACAACAGACATTTCCTGCCTATTAGTTGTCAGTAAGGCTGTATTTTTGCTTTGCCAAAACCAAGGTGGCTAAACAATGTGCCTAAGGTCCCAATGTGCCTAAGGTCATGTGGCCTCTCAAAACTACTGAATAACTAAAAATGCTAAAATTGAAGACTGAAAAGCAAATGAACCAGTAAGGAGCTGTTCCTAATTTTCCCTGCAAAGGAGGAGCGCTCCAGAAAGCACAGAAACTCCTGTTTAGACTGGCACAAGTAGGATTATTGGAAAGAGCAATGATTTCAGATCCAGTGTGCATTCTTACTGAAACCTCGAGCGAATTAATTAGCAGAGATAATTCAGCTCATGCCCTCATTTGCGTTAAGGCAGGCAGGAAGTCTTCCTCACAGATGTGACAAACGGTCAAATTAGAAAATAGCCAGGAAAACTTACTTCGTAAAGTATGACAAGCTATACACATACAAGGAAGGCATTTTTGTAGGTTTGTCTCTGTACCTCTACATCTCCTAGACCACATTTTTCCTTTTCCTTTTCAATTTCTTTTTTTGTCCAGGTAATATGGCCAGAAGCAGTTGGACCATGGGTCTATTATTCCTCTGATAATTACACTATCCCAAAGAATTATGATACACAAATCACTTTGTAATTGTTTCAAATTTTTTGCTCCATCCTGAGTCTACAATTATGATCTCACCCAGGCTCCTGTCATGTGTTGTTTTGATTTATGAAAACTTCTGTTCTCTGATCTCCTGATTTTTTACCTCTGACTCCTTTAAAACTTATAAAATGTGGCTGCAAGGTCAAATTTCTCATCTTTACAGCATTATATTCTCAGGTCTAATCATCACTGTCTTAATAAAGCAGACACTTAGTTCCACAATAGTCTGTTCAATCTACTAAAGAATTGCTCGGCTTTCACTATATAATCCCCATCCTATCCCTTGCTGGGATTCCAGAGCCACTGTGAGATGGTTTGAAGCATCTATTAATTTAGCACATATAATTAAAAATGTATTTCTAGTAAAGCAAGTGATGGATCAAGTGCTGCCTGTAAATAAAGAAAACATGACTAATCCTAACCAATTTTACTTAGAGTGAAAACAATATAACCAGAAAGTTTCCTGCTAGCTTCCATACGCTTATAGATCCTCTGCAAAAGTTGAAAAAATATCTAAAATGTAAAGTATTACAAAATTAGTTTAGTATTATGCTAGAACATTTATGAGGCATGCAACCACACAAAATTTTTTATGTCAGTTAATAAGGGAGAGATATATTACTTCACCTTGCTTTACCCAGAATGAATTATATCCACCGTGAAATTAGAACTACCTGAGTTCTGGTACCTGAATGGCCAACAGGTATAGAAATTTCCAGCACAACTTTTTAGAGAGCAGAATATAACAAGACCATAATCTAAAGCCAGTACTCAGTTTTATTATTTATTTTGCTGCCTTGATCATTTTTTTCTGCTCTCATTTGGCTTGAAGGCACAGACATTCCCTGTTGATTATCCCGACTTGGCAGTGGGTTTCTGCTACACATTTTGATTCCTAATATGGTAGCAGGAGAGGGTTTTGTATGAGTTCCAGCCAGTTTCTCTGGGCTTGAGGAATGTAGTGAGGAAAGAATCCTACCGAGATGAAAACATGAGCATTTGCATTGATAAAGAGAAAAATAAAGTAAGAAAAAGGGGGTAGCTTTTACTAAGATTGTTTTCCTTTTTTAACTGTTGCCACTTTCATTTCAATCATGTCTTACAGCTGGGGGTGGGAGAAATTAATGTTGTATCCTTCTATTGCCTGTGTTTTCACGACCACTTCAAAAATCATTTTGAAATGCCTGAGTGTTTTTACTGAAGCAACACTAACAAAATCAATTTTTCAACATCATTGAGGTTTAAATCCTGAAACATCGAATCACACTGCCCTGTAAATTAGCCACACAATGAAGAAATCTGAGAAAATAAATATCATGGCCTGAAAAGAAAATAATAGATCACGCTGTTTATTCAGGATACGAATTAAACTGTTCCTCTTCATTTTTTAACAATATGAACTAATGCTAAAGAATCCATGTATTCATTTTTTCAGAGTTCGGTATAATTTTCTCTCAAGGTCATAAATAGTACACAGATAAACTCATTCAGTAAAAAATTTTAAACAATAGATCCCAGATGATGAACTTTTCTTTAGTAATGGGCTCATTTTCCCTAAATGTATTTTAATAAGCCACATTTGCACTGGCATAAGAAAAGTCATTATTTTCATCATCTTTCACATCCATTTAATGTTTAACTTGTAATTAAGAACTACCTTTGGCAGTTATTGCCTTCAAATTGGCTAGCTGAACATTTGAAGTTGTGTCTTTGCTGCTGTATCCAAAAAGAAAGTTTATATCTCTAATGAGAGTCATCTAGAAATCAAAGAAATCCAGCATGCTGGTGTAGATACATGCAAAAGGATGGTTTTGTGATGCCTCAAATATTTTCTTTTTCTGAACAACTCATTTTACAAAGTCCTTCAGTCAGCAACAACCACAAGCACAGTTAGTATTTTAGTAAAGCTCAGGAGGGGCTACAAATAATTGAAAACTTTTAAAAAAGAGTGGTTTAAATGAATAGAAATGTATGTTTCTAGGCTATGAAATAGTGTGACAGCAAACACACAAAGCTGACTTGGGTCTCCGCCTATCCTGAGGAACCTAGCTTGCTGTCTTCCTCTTTGCCATCCTCCACAAGTGGCTTCCATGGCATGGATCTACCTTTGTGGCAGGGTGGCGTTGGGGGGGAGGGTTCGGTGTCGGTGGGGAAGGTCCCAGCCAATAGGTTCACGTGAGAAGGAAAAAGGTAACATAAAGCGTTGAACCCATGTGCCATGCCCCTTCATGGAACTTCTTCAAGTTCCACACAGCATGTCCACTTACATGCCAATGGTCAGAAGTTAGTCTTACACACCATACCTGCATGGAAATTGGCAATTGCCATCTTTTATCTGGGCAACAATGTACCCTGCTAAAAATTATGTATTAAAACTGAGGCAAAGGGTGAAATGGATATTGAAGTAGGCAACAAACAGTCTCTATCCTAATCAAATTCACAGAACCCTTGACTGGCTATCATTGTCAGGGTCACATAATGACTTAGCTTCTCCATGCATTTTTATACTTACTAATTTGCATTAGAAGTCACTCTGTTGATTCGCTAACATAAATATATAAATTACAGAAAGTTTGAAAATGCAGGCAATTAGAACATTTTGACTTTAATTTAAAGTGATCACACAGGAGCCAGTCATGTTAATTTTTTGGTACACAGTTCCAAGTCTATTTTTACCCAATGTGTATCTATATACTTTCTTTAATAAAGTTAGAATATATAAAACATACTAATATTTAATCTGCTTTTTAATCCAAATATTACGATCTTTTTTCTATATCATAATCTCTTCAACATTTCTTACATGACTACAGATCATGTCACAATATGATCTACATAATTTTGTAATCTGGTGTCCAATTGTTGAACGCTTTATCATTTCACATTTTTCCGTATTATAAACCACACAATTAACATCTTTGTCACTAAATCTTTCCTTATATCCTCAAATACCTTTTTTAGAAGGTAGGGTCTCTGATTAAAGAAAAAGCATATCTTAATGCTCTACTATACCAAATTCCCCTCCAGAAAGACTATTACATTTTACATTATTATCCTCCCATCTGAGTATGACTGTACCTTTTGACCACCAGTGAAAGTTATTTTTTTGCCTTTGCCAATTGATAGACCAAAATATGGAATCACATTTTTACTTGTATTTCCTTAGCACTATTGAAGTCAAACATTTCTCCCTGCTTATAGTTAGTCTTCTTTGTTATTGTGAAGAGATCTGACAGGAAAGAAAGAGATTCATGGGTTCAAATCTGAACAAGGACCTGGTTATTAAGGTGCCATATATGCTGACTCATGAATGGCAAATAAAAGGAGAGACTATCTTTCCATTTCAGGAGGCACTCAATGAAGATGCCGGCTGGCTATGTCAAATAACGTGCCTAATTTGTTTCTCTACTATTGAAGAAACACGCTAATATAGAATATTGGCTTAAGTTGTATTGAGCTTGAAGGGCAATGCTTAGTATGTGATTTATGGGTTTTCTCCCAGCCCAGCCATTCCCTATGTTGATTGTCAAAGCTCGTCTCTGCAGAGTGGCAAAAATATTCAGAGGGGTTCAAATTTAATTCAAGTAGTTAGTGAATCACAAGATCTATCTGTTCAACTACTTTCATACCAAACAAGATATCGCCCATCTAAATTTGTAACTGAGCTGAAAATATTTTGTGCCTTTAAATATCTGATATGTCATATTTCACTACATCTGAAGCCAAGGTGATACACAGTAAGTAGCCAGATCACAACATGCCAGTCAAAGAGCTGTTTGTATCATTTCCTGATGTTTGCTAAGTAGAGAACCTCAAATACCTAAGACACATGCTCTGTGAATGGGACTGATCTATTTTCCTACTTGCCTGCTGTAAAATTGCTCTGAATTTATTTTCTGCAGTTTAATCCTTCCATTGTGCCCAAAAGCCAATTAGTAAATTAAGAGTTAATGTGAGTGATAGTTTGAACACCACAGGATAATTCCCAATTAGATCACAGGGACAAAATTTCGGATAATTACATGAATAAATATTAAGGTGAAACTAAAAATAGGAAGAATAAAAATAAACTTCATCCTTTACTAGCAAAACCAAAAATTACACAGTCAAGCACAACTATTGTTTTATATCAGGAACCCTAACAATTCTTTTCCATAGATATAAGAAAAGCAGATGTGCATTTTTTAATTGTTTACAGTTTCAGCTAGGCCTTGTGCAGAGCACACCCCAGTGAAAATTTAGTGGGCAATAACATGGAACATGACAAGCCCATAGTATTGTAAGACACCACTGGGGTTTGACCCTTCTCCAACTGTCTTGCTGGAATCTTTTTTTTCCTCCCTCTATGGGAGAAACTATTTAGAGTCAAGCATCATTAAATCAAAATGCAAAGGAAGGAGAAAATGAATATGGGTTAATTGCTTCTGAATACCACTGAACCACAGTTGGTACCAATTATTCTTGGAATATAAGAATGCATTATGCATTCCAGGAAGACAAGTAATTTGGTGGCTGGAGTATGGGTACATACCAGGAAAAACAGCAAATCAGAACTGTGTGCACACACACACACACACACACGTTAACAGGATGAAAATGTATATAGATCCTTGTATTTCATGCTAAGAAACTGGGACTTTATCCTAAAGCAGGAATCTCCCTAGGGGGAGTTGCAGCTAGAATCCAGGAATGTTCCATTATATGCAGTTTGGCACACTCTGTGTAATTTTACTGCACAAAGAAGTCCCATACCTGCAATCTTGGTAGAGAAGTAAAATTCTTACCCCTTATCAGTAGATCTGCAGAACGACAAAGGAAGCCCTAAGATGGGAACAGCTGTAATTGAACTGAAGACCTCCTGCCATCAACTGCCTGGAGATAAAAGGAATACGATCAATATAAATAAAGGCAATAGGCACCAACTCTAAAGCAGTGAATTTTTTGTAACAGGAGTATAAAGAAAGCAGATCAGTAAGGGCTGCAAGAATTACAGAGAGCTTCTCGAAGGACCATGTTTGCTGCCCCTGCCAGACTTAAGATATAACCTTCTGGCCCTGAAAAATGAAGTGGTAGTAGGACTCCAGGGAAGAATTTCTTCAGTAGGGATACAGTAGTAGGCAAAACAGATAAGTCTCTGGTCTTATGGGGCACCACAAAAAATATAGGGGCTATTTTTGCAGATTCTTATTAGGGTGCCCATATGCAGATGACTTAGATAATTGTTCCTTTTCAGTTGTCTTTGTAGATTTGCCATCTTATTTATTTATGTAGAATTATTTGATTGTTTAAACTCTTTTATTATTAGGTAAGTGATCTGTATTCTTGACAAAGAAGTAAAAACTGATCAGAATTTTAAATTCTCTCTCTCCCTCCCTTACTCAACCCCTCCATCAGAGATAACTACTCTCAAACTGTTTCAAATGTAGCCTTCCAAAAATGCGTTCATGCATTTGTATGCATATATTCCATGCTAGTATAAATGTCATCATACAATTTTACTTTTCATCCATGTAACTATGCTATAGTGATAGGGACACAGAGAGGGCAATCTGACTGGAAAGACATGAAGCTCTGTTGTAAAATACTTTTTAATCACGTAAAATATCAGTTGTCCCTATCAAAGAAAGGAGGGTGCTGGAAAGCAGACAACAGGAAAGGCCCATCAAGCAACCCCTTAGCTTTGCCACTTCGGCATTTTTGTGTAAGCACATAAATAGTGTCTACCTGTCCATTGTGTGACTGGATCATAATATTTTGAAACATTTCCCAGTAGTGGATATATAGATTGTATATAGTGTTTTGCCTTCAAAACAATACTATTTTGATTCTTTTTGTACATACATCTTTGGGTACTTAGGCAAGGAAACCTACAGCATAAATGTCTCTAAGTACAATACCTAAGTGGAAAAGAATAGACATTTTCTTTTGCTGATAGATGTTGCCAATTACTCTCCCAAAACTTTGTTCCAATTTACTGTCAGTGGAAGGTCAACCTTTTTCTTAGGTTCTACTTTTAAAGCTATGCTGCCACTGATCTAGGCCTACAAGGTTAAGTCTCACGATCAATATCCATTTGTGAATAAAATCCCCAACATGTATCCAAGTTCAACTTTCCCTGAGCATTTGAAGTCTCAAAGCAGTATGGATTAGTAGTGCAGCTAAAACGTGGTATGGCATAGTCCCTTATAAATCAAGAATCACTGGGCCTCCCTGGTAGTACAGGGGTTAAATTCTCAGTGCTATCAAGCTATCTCCAGCCACTGCAGCATGAGTTCGATCCCCAGGGAACTGACCGCATGGCACAGCAGACCTCTCCTGTCTTGCCCTCTGCTTCTTCAGCAGTGTATTTCAGTAGATCCGCCTTTTCTGCTCCCCATTCTGTGTCTGGTGAGTGTCTCACCGCCCCCCCCCCCCGTACCTCTGGCCTACACCCCAGTTCTTGTATGCATAAATAAATCTTTAAAATAAATAAATTAAGAATCATTTCTATTTTAGCTTTCTGGAATGTAAATTGTTATCATAGTTTCCATTCCAAACCCAGGGAAAATTTTGTTGAGAAAGCAAATTAACAAGGCCAGGTGTGAGCTGCTGTTGTCAGGGAGGTAGACAGAAAGAAACAATGTGGAGAAATGAGTTCAGGAAATTGAACCAAGGAACCAAGTAGCAGTCATGTGATCATTTTGATCTCATGAAAGAAAAGTTTTGGTAGGTTTTTGCCCAAAAGTCCCTTGAGAAGGGGATTACTATAGAGTTAAATGGCAGACCAGAAATTCAACTCCTTTTCTGTTTTCACCTAATGTGATTCTCAGAAACATACAACTTCATCTTCACTACCATTTTGATGTTTATATATATACAAATCTTCTAAATAAAGGTTGGATTTATAGTCATGCTTTGCAGTAAAATAGCAGATGATCACTGTATTTTAAAAGACATAAAATTATGACTAATAGGAAAGTGTCATCGGTAATTCAATTTCAGATTTTGCCAAATATCTTTTTTAAACGTAATTAAAATTACACTAAGCCTTCTCATATGTAATTTATGTTATTTGTTAAAAATCTAAAATTCTTTTGCTAAGAGAATGAGTAAAAAATAATCACTTGTGTTAATATTTTAGACAGTAAATTGTTAGAAATTTATTTCTGCTCATAAAGAAAAGTTTGGAGGTATCAACTTCTACTATAAATGTGCTATTCGTGAAGAAAAAGGAGGTAGAAAAGATACAATATGCTCTAGAAAATGATTGGACCTTCAAAGAAATGTAAAAAGGATAGGTCTTTTGTTGGTCAGTAACAAAACCATTTTTTAAATCCTCCTTAGACATAAATGGCAAAAATCCTAATATGTCTGAGTGTGTGTTTGTGTGTGTGTGTGTGCGCGCGCGTGCGCGCTTTCTGTTCAAGTTTCCTACAATATTTTAAAACAGCAATATGGTAGTTTAATTTAATCTAAATTGTAAAGCATGTAACAATTGTAGTCAATTTGACGCATTCCAAAAACAAGGAACATTTTCATTGTCTTTTCTGCTCCTACAATTTGTCACTGATGCCTATGTTTTTCTTCTACTTGTGTTTTCTTTTTTTTTTTTCCCAGTTGTATTTTCTTTAATTTTAGTGTTATTTAGGATTAGGTAGTTGAGAGTTTGGGTTTTCTGTTTGCTTATGTATTGGTTTTTCTTCTGCTGATACAAAATATATGTCTGAAAGGATTTTCAGAGCTGTGGACTGTTGTGTAGTAGTAAGTCCAGTTGTTCAGACCTCCAGAATAACCCTTGTCTCATCCAGGGCCAACCTGGGTTTGGGTCCTCACTGTTTCTCCAGGGATGGCGACACCCAACGCCAGTCCCCTGGCCTCCTCCTGTCTCCCACATTACTGCCAGTGGCAGCTTCCTGAAGCCAAAACCTCACTGTGCATCTCTCCTGTCTAAAACCTTTAATTGGCTTAAATAAGCTTTTCACTGCCTTCATGACTAAATCCAAATTCCTTAGAATGCTCTAGAAGCTGCTTCGTGACAAGGCCCAACCTACCTCTCCAGTCAGCATCTTTGGTTCCTCATTCCCCTTACGCTCAGGCCCTGATAACACCATACTTTTTCACACATGGAATTTTTTGTGAATGTTGTTCCTCTGCTTAGTTGGTCAAGTCACCACCTCTAACATGGAGAACCCCTAGTCCATCCTCGAACTTTTCCAGCTGGACATTCAGAGAGGAATCTCTTGGGGATCTTGGTAAAATGAAGATTCTGTTTCTGCAGGTCTGGGATGGTGCCTGAATGTCTGCAGGCCCCAGGTAATTCTCAAATCACACACTGATGAGGCTCTGAAACTGCCGTCCCTCTCTCTGTAAAAAAATTCCTCCCTGCAAAGCTGATCTGTATAATGCTTCCTCTTTCCTAATTTTATAGCCTGTATCTGGAAAATGCACACACCCTTCTCTATGCTAACACTCTGTGGCAATCCCTTGGTTATACTCTGTCCCTCTAACCACCTGTGGATTGTAAATGTCTAGAACCATAGCTGCTGCTTCCTTTATTGCCAGCTCTAACACAGGGCCCCAGTGAATAGGCCTTCCATAAAAGTGTTTTGAACAGAAATTAGCAAAGATTTTTAAAGCAGTGCCTGAGTGACCTTCTGATGAGGTGTAAAGATCTTTCTGCTAGATTAGGAGTTTACACACTCAGCTCTCAAATTCATGTGTTACTGCCAATATCTCCAGTGGGGTAGGGGATAGGAATGAGGAAGAAGAAGCCTAGAACTACTTGGTTCATGATTCTTGTATGTCTACAGACAAGCTGAGTTTGAGGAGCCCAGACCTACTAGACTATACAATAGATGCATTATCTCTGTCGTTTTGGGGGGGCATGGGGACTGTCCCCCTCCCCCCACTTTGCTGCATAGCAAAGCCCCACCTATTTCTTGGTCTTGCACAAAAGAATGAAGAAAGGGCCCAGCCACAGCAGAGTGTCTGGGCAAGAAGTGACACATCAAAGCCATTTATAAACATTTATATGAACAGAAAGTTAGAAGAGACAACACACTGTCCACAGTTTCTCCCTCAACTCACAAACGTGACAGGATGGACCCGCAGTTACTGTTCTGATGAGCTAACCAGTGTCCCTCAACACTGGTCAAGAGTATATCAGGCCACCAAGACAGGATCTGCAGTAGCATTCTCAAGCTGAATGTACATTACAACCACCTGGGGAGTGCTAGGCATTGAGATGAACACCCAGGGACCCATCCAGGACCAAATAATTCAGAATGTCAGAAGTGGGTCCAAGGAGTCACTAGTTTGTTCAACTTTCCAAGTGACTCTAATATGAAGCCAGAGTTGACAGCCACTGATGGGGTCGTCACCTCCTTGAATGCTTCATATCCACTCTAGGTACCTAAGAAATGAATGTCTAGGGCCTCGCTGGTGGCACAAGGGGTTAAGTCTCAGCACAATGAAGCTATTGCAGCCACTGCAGCACAAGCTCAATCCCCAGCCAGGGAGCTTCCCACATGGTGCAGCAGACCTCTCCCGTCTCACCCGCTGCTCCCCTCAGCAGTGTACTTCAGTCAATCCACCTGTTCTGCTCCCCACTCTGTCTCTGGTGAATCCTCTCACCCCCTCCCACACCTCTGGCCTGCACCCCAGCTCTTGTATGCATAAATAAATCTTTAAAAAAAAAAATGAATGTCCATCCTCAGCTTAAGTACTCTAATTACGAGACCTCTGAATCTTCTACATTATAGTCAAATAAAACCAGTTTAGGAAGTTTTTCCTTTTTCTTCATGCCATATGCACTGATGAGTATGTAACTGAGAATTTCCTTACATCCAATCATACAGTTTCTGTTAAGAAATTGGTCAACTGAGAATGTGAAGCATAAAAAGTAGAATACTGAATTTAGAGAACTCCAGATTGACTGAATTTCCTTTCTAGAAGTCTGTAATCTACCTTGCTCTGATTCTCCTTCCATCTGCACACTCTCTTCCACATCCATCAGGCACAGTGCTGAGCTCTCCGCATCGTCAGGAGATCAGTTGAGTTACTGGCAGGTCAGGTGAGGTCGCCTAAGCTGCATCTGAGGTACAATGCATGTCTTTGGAGATAATGAGATTCAATTACATTTATAAGCGTAGATTCCTCAAGTATTAGTATCTGCTACTAAATGTGAGGACCCTGTGCTAGATACATGGCAGAAATTGCATAAATTTTAGTTGAAGTTGAATAAGAGCTCTTTTTTCAGCAAAGTATTTCAAGTCTTATAATAGCAAGTATAAAACAATGATTACTCAATTTACAAAAGAAATGAAACATATGTAATCAAAATACCTTGTATACCCCTCCCTGTTCTTTCTCTCCTTTTTCCTCAGAAGTAGCTGCTATAATGAATTTGAGGTTTGTGATGCCCAGGCCTTTTTCCATGATTTATGATCATGATTCCTATGCATTCTATTATTACATACATAGTCTTATCTTGGCATGCTTCAGTTTAGTAAATGCTGTATATGCTATGCATTTTATGTGTTTTCAAACATCATATAAGTGGTATCATATTATGTATCTTTATGTAAATTTCTCTGCAAATTATTTTTTGTGAAGAAAAATTAAAATGTTATTGTGTATTTGTAAAGATTAGTTATTTTGAGTAACATTAGTTTACATTATATGTGATTCGGTTTCATATAATCTTTTTGAAATATCTCCACTGATTAATTAACTCTTACTTTTTAATTCCTATATAGTATTCCATGGAAGGAACATACTGCAACTCATGTTTGCAGTCCTCTATTGATGGATATGTAGGTTGTTTCTAAATTTTTAGTGTCACAAAAAAGGCAGCATGGAGCATATATCCCTATATATCTCCTTATGCAAATGTGGAGAACCTCTAAGATATTTACATAAGAATGAAATTGCCAGGTTGTAGGGTGAACGGGTAGGGTATATGAATAGTCTTACTGTTTTCATCCATGTCAACATTGATAGTGCTAGCTTTTCAATGTTTAGCCCATTCTAACTGGTGTGCTTTTCCCTAACATTCCTGTGGGGGGTAGCATTCCCTGGTAATTACTGCTGTTTATGTTGCAATCCAGTATAAGGGTCCCATCCTTCTTTGCTCCTTCAAATCCTTTGACCTTCTCTAAGTCAATTACTCCTCAATCCACTGTTAACTTTAATCAACTCAGTGGTGGTGCCTTACAAGGAAATACAAATATAATAATATCTAAAAGCTAAAAGCTCCCTCTCAGTTTTCACTCAACATTCCTGGCACACCTCTGTCTTCTGAAAACATGGAAGGGAATAAAGAGAAGTCAGTCTTGAATTAAAATCCTGTTTCCAGTTCAAAGTAGCATAAGGAGGATGTGAGTAGACAGAAAAGTCTTCCACTGTTCCAAAGCAGTAGTTTGTAACCTAATTAGAAGTCATCGCACACTACCAGAAATGGCAATTATGTAAACTGGAGAAATACTAAGAAGGGAAAGGTGTTTGCAAAGCAGTAGAGGTTTTGTTTTTTTCCTGGAAGAGAAGATATTTACTCCTTTGCTTTCCTAGTTACATTGTTCTTGGTTCCTAAGGAAAGAAAAACAGTGTTCAGTTTCAGTATACCTCCTCGAATTTCTCATTTTGTACTGAGTTGAAGTACTGCCACGTTCAGAGTTTCATGTTGGGAATGCAGCCTTCAAAGACACATTCCTCTAAACAAAGCAGATGTGAAACTGTGCTGCGCACAGAAATTGTAAATGACTGCTTCCCAAGGGAGTTTGCTGTTAGTGTTTTCAAAGTGACCCTACAACCAACACTCAGCTTGAGTACTTATTCCTTCCTGGAACTGGATTTTAAGATTTCTTTACTTTAAAATGAATGAATGCATAATAAAACAGTATTGCTATCCTTAAGGGGGAAAAATAGATAACTATGAATCATTTTGGATTGGTTATTGTTTTGAGTTATTAAACCTTTTTCCACTTCAATATGGTAGATTAAAATTTCTCCAATGTATCTATCAAACACTTTTTAGCACCATGTTAACAGGTATCCTGGAGAGTCAGATTTATTTCAAGGATATATTGGGTTAAAGAATATTTTTTTAAGATAACCTAGTATCTCTAATAAAAAGTGCCTTGGAGTCATTTTACATGCTGATGTTTATTATAAAGGGAAACTTTTAGAGATTCTGTGTTTCCAAATGGTTTGCCCTTAGTTCCCTTTTTATAGAACATCTCACAGGATTAGAATTCAAAAGACAACTTGGAAATGCTAGAATAGATATCTAGGTTGACTACACTATCTTCCTAATGACAAAGACCAGGAATCTTAGAGCCCCCATTATTTGTCATCCTTGACTGAAGTTCTTTATTGACACATTGTGTTATAACTGCTATTGTGGAGACAACCTAACTTGCATTTCTTTTTTAAATCTGCACCAATGCCGACATGTGGTTTGTTTATTCTTGAATTTCAGTGATTCAATATGGGATTTATGTTTGTATTGTTTGGCATTGTTATTATTATTTCCTAGAACATGGTATGTTCTTTTTATCTATAGATGTCATTATACTTGTCTTTAGAGAAATTTCCTTGTAAGGTATGAGTAAGTTTCCTCCTCCATTTGTTGAATTCTTTTCAGCAGGGATATCAGTTTTGCTAAGTTAAGGAAAGTGGAACTCCAGTCTATTGTCCATTTTTATTCCCTTAGTTTCCTTGTATTTACAAGCCTTTCTTCTAGGTCAGTAATTTTATGTGTAGCCAGGTTTTTGTTGTTCCTTGCTATGTCACATTTATTTAATTGTTCTGTACTATTGTGCTATCCTCCATCTCCTTAATTCTGTCACTTCCCTGTTCTATCATCTCATCTTTGAGCTCATATTTTTCTGAGTTCATGTTCTCATTAATTTGATTCATAGTACAAAGCACTTCTGAGGAATTTTGTTTTGTCCTTTGGATTATGTTTTCTTTAAGAAAGGGGGTTTTTTAATCATCATTTTGCAAGCCATGTTCCTTTCTTCTTAGGGCTGCTCGGTAATGCTTGTTTCCATTTGGAAGCGTTGCCTTAGTGTGTTTGGGTATTTGTCACCATCTTCTCTCCCCACATCTATTCTACCTGAATGGCTCTATGCAGACTTCCTTCCCCTTGTTCTGATCTTGTGCAGTGTTATCTCCTTGATGCCATTTCCATTGACTGTGACTTGATTCCCCCTGAATTATGGTTTGAGAAGTTGGTATTGAGTACCATCCACTTTAGTACAGATTAATGGGGGGGCCAAGAAGGGAAAGATCTGCTGAATCCATGTGACATGTGTGCGAATCAGAACTCCGTGATTTGATAGGTGTTTTGAACAAAATTTTTAATACATCCCTTCAAATCAAGAATCATATCCACCTTGAAGGGAAACACTCCAAGAATTGTTTCCACAATCACTCAACAAATTTTTATTGAGTACTTAGTCTCTGCCAAGCATTCTGATGTAGGTCCTGGGACTTCAGCTGTGCAAATAAGTGAGACAAAAATCCCCTTTCTCATGAGTTCATATTTATTGTATTATCCTTTTTTTTATATAATATATATTTTTATTGTTATTTATGTCTTTTACATTTTGCATTCCCCTTGGGTAGCCCACCACCAATTCACCCGTGATCCATCTCCATGGTCCCTTGTGTTATTGTATTATCCTTAAAGATATAATATGTTATCAGAGAGAAGCAGCCCAGTTTGGCCTGACTACACACCCTTCAGTCAAAAGAAAGAGAAATAAGGTTAGTCACTTGTTACTTTTCTTTCTAAAGTTGAGGGCAGCAGTAAAGTTTTAGGATTCATCAATTCAATAAATCTTCAGAGGTACAAAGAGGGAGGTCAAAGATGGGCACTGCACTGTGTCACTTCAGAATCTTTGCTTTTCTTGGCTGGCATTTTGCAAGATTGTGTGTATCTACCTGTGTTTTGTTTTGGTTTTGTATAATATCATTAAGTCACACTCCTTGCCTTATTTGGTCACTGATTAATCATTGGGGAAGAGGGAGCCAGTGTTTCTTAGTGTACTTATTTTTTTTAATTGTGAAAAAAATCCTATATTCTGTTTTCACTGTCACCTGAAGCTAGAGGCCTCAACTAGTTCTAACTCAAATTAAATATCCAGTCACATAGTCAACATTTAAGAAATTTCCATGAAATAACACCGTTCTCAGAATATGAAAGCCTAAAATTCAGATTTAAAAAACAACAACACAAAGCTGAAGTGGTTTGTTTAGGTTTCGTGCCAGTTAATCTTGGCTAAAAACATTTCAAGTACCTAAACTTTGAAGAAGTTGCTTAGTCTTATCCCCAGACATGGAAAAATTAGATTCTCTCTTATCTAGAAAACATGTTTGTCAGAACAGTTCTTCAATTTCATGATATCTATGCTTAAGATTGTTCTTGCACAATTCCATAAGAATCCAATATCTCTCCTGAATATGTTAAACCTCTATACAGATAGTGATGGGCAGACAGGAAGTGAGAACAAGTATGTATCCCTAAAGTTCTACCAAGATGTTGGCTCTGGATTCATTTTAAAAGTCCCAAGCACCTAGAGCTAATCAGTAAAAGAAGTAACCAAGCATTTGTGCTTTTTATTTGGAATACATTTCCAGCTCCATATATTGGATTTTCTTCTTCAGGGACATCAATTTTACTAATGTTAAGAAATTTGGAACTCCCAATAGTAAAGGAAACAACCAAGTACTTGTGTCTTTTATTGCATACAGTAACTGACTGAGCATAACCTACAAATGTCTCTTAAATAAATCCTACTTAATTCAGATTATGAAGAGAATATTTGATAATGCTGTACTTAGAAGGGGATTTGAATGGTACTAGATTGCATCTTCTTGTGTCACTACCATGCCTCTAATGTAATTTCCCCTATCAAGAACTGTGATCTTCAGCCAGTTGTCTTAAAAGCTGGTTACCGTGGAGATGATTATCAGTATTATGATGACCTATTTAGTGGAACTTCTGCATTGCTAGAAAACAAATAACCATAGAGAGTCTTACCAACAAATGATGTCCTTTCCCTAACAGTGGCTTTATGAATAAATGTCATAGACTGGGGGGGAGGGGGGGTAATTGTTCATAATTAGTATTTGCAAAGGTTTTTCAGAAATGACAGTTGTATTTAAGCACTTCAAGAGTAAAGCAGGCCATACAAACCGCAGCAGGCATAAGCATATAGACATCTTTCCTCTTCCCACAGTTTGAAATGCATGGCCATGGTTGTATTGATTTCTCAGCAATGTTAACATAGCTTCCATTTGAAAAGTTTCTTTTTCTTGCTCAGCCTCTGTTTTATGAGGATTTTCTAGGGGTACTGAAGTGAGGTTGACAAGTGGTTGCTGAGAACTGATTTTTACAAACCATTGATTGGCCATGTAAGTTCCTAAATAAACAGTGACTACTTGATAGCTATTTTGATTTCCTTAGAATTATACCACAAAGTCAACACTCTAACTTCTATTTGGCCTCCCAATTTTCCTGTGAAATTTGTGTTTGTGATTGTCTACAGATCTCACTTTTCAAGATTTTAAGTGTGCCTGTTTTTCATTCGTTTTCCTATTCCTTAGAGAAGAGATTGATACTTCAAATGGTGTCTTTTTTTTTTTTAAAGGTTTGGTTCTATTTTAACATGTCCCTGTAAAAGTTATACTTTTATTATGATCAAAGAAGCAGCAATAACAACATAAGCCAAACATTAACCAAAAGAGGACAAGCAGGCATGATTTCCTCTTCCTCGCCCAATGAGAAGATATTTCACGTCATTTTTATAATTGTTCTCATGTTTTCAGGTGTGCTTCTTTTTCTGTTCTCATCTCTCACCCATAATAAAATCCCCCAAGGAATTAGCAGGGTGTCCATGATTTCCACAGTCTTATAACATCTCACAAAGTACTAGACACCTAATGAACACTCAGCAAACCTGACTCATTATATAATTTGCCCTACAATAACTTCCAGAATCTCCTTAGCCACGTGTTTTAACTCAATTTTTATTTCTTCATGTTCTCAGTGGCTTTCCTACGAGAATACATAGGCAGGTTCCCCTTTAAACCATATACAGCGAGTCTGTTTTTTCACAGAGCATTCTGAGTCAAAATGAGTAACTACCTGATCTTGGTTCTATTTTCAATTTCTGTACTGGAGAGATGTCCTTATGCCTGAAGTCACTTTGTTCTGAACTGAGGGCAAAATCAAATTCACATCAGTTACCACACTAAATTCTTTAGGTTGGTCAGCCATGTTGAAAATGCCATTGCAAAAAAAAATTTCTTTCAGTCAAATAGCTACAACTCAATATTTTTGAAAGAGAGACTCACTTTTGAAAGGGAAATATTTTAGTCAAAAATTTCTTAGCTAAAATTTAACTCCAGTCAATAATTTCCTACCTAAATTTTAACTCCAGTCAATAATTTCTTATTAAATTTTAACTCCAACCTAGCACAATATATCCAAATTTATTTGTAAAGTGTTGACTTCCCTCCATCTAAAAGAGTAATAAAGGAACAGTTTTTCCTAAAAAGCAATACTATTGTTTGATGGCATATGGCCTTTGACTCATTTGAACCATTTCTTAAAAGAGACACTAAAAACATAAGGGAGTAATTCCATTTAATTCACTGTCCATAAATGGTTATCCTCTCTTAGAACATGTCTGCCCTCAGACTCACTTATTCAATAAAGATATGTAACTGTCCCTTTAAGATGACTTTCAGATTAAGTACAAGTTGTAAGTTGTTTGAAGTATATTCACATCCAGCACTACTTGGTAAAGAATTAACCCTTTTGAAACTAGACTTGGAACCTTAGTTATCCAACACCAATGAAATTCATACTCAGACCCCTCATTCTGCTCAACAATTCCACCTTATTAATTCACTCTGCATTCTCTTGGATGGATTTTCAAGGCAAATGATGAGCTTGCTTTGGAATACCTCCTCTGTGTTTAATCTTCACTCCGAAAGATGACAGTGCTTGGCATTTAGCACCAACAACCTTCCCACCCTGAAGCTAAACTGGGAAGAATGAGAACAGAGTGTTCTAACCTCATCTAGACCACAGGCATTTATTCAAGGAAAAAGCATATTTCACAGCCTCTTGAGAGATAAACTTGTTATACAAATAGGACACAACATCCTGACAAATGATGTGGAATAATTTTTCTCCAAAAGATTTCATAGCTTTATTCCTTCTTCTCTAAGAAATTATACTCTTAACTACTAGGAACTCAATACAAATCATTAACAACCCTATATCTGGGGATGTGTACCTGCACACCTGCTCACTCCAGGAAGCTACTGAGAAAGTGATATGGCAGATATAAAAAAAAAAAGGGACAGTCCTATAACAGAAACATCAATTATGTGTCTAACACAAATTTTAAAAGGTTAAGTGATACATTAACTCATTACAATTATTGCAGCTGGTAAGTTTTTCTGGAGCAGCACCTATTAGAGAATCATCTACTAGAAGCTGAGGAAATGGGTTATTGAATAACTCAGCTGTTTTCACCATTTGCCATCATGTCAGTGGATGACAGCCAGCCTATGAGAATTATAAAAGAAGAAACTGCTTTAAAATGGATAGTCAAGAGTTTCCATGAAGAAACTGAGCTGAGCTCAATTAAAGAGGTGTGGAATAGGCACATGAAGAGGAGGCTTCTAGGCATGAGGCCCCAGAGAGGGAAGAGACACAGCTTCAGGGTGCCTAAAGGCCAAGGTGAATGGAGTGGAGGTAGCAAGGGGGAGGACCCTGAGAAGTGAAGCTGGTGAGATAGGTAGGAATTCAGATCTTTCAGGGCCTAGCAGTCTAACTAAGAAATGGACCTTTAAGTTACAGTATAATTCCTGGACTTATTAATACAAGAAGATATATAATGTTTTAATCATCCCTTTTTATAAAATATATAAAGTCTAAAATTGATAAAGTTTATAAATGTTGAATTAGGATGAATGGTTAAAGTCACAGGACTTCTGTGTCTGTGACAACTAATATTACTTAATCTCGGGCTGCTCAGCTGCAAGATGAAGGGAAGAACACCCACCCGCTAGGGTGGTCACGAAGTACAGAGTGTAAAAACTGAGATAAATCATCAAGAGTGAGTGGCACTATGCCTGAGAATAGTTTTGTAAAATTTGGAAAGACTATGCCGTGTTGTGCTTAGACCTGGACAGGAAGGAAACCTGAGTTTAGAGGGCCCCACTCTAGTCCTCTCCTAGTGATAGCCCCAGGGAATAAGGAACTCACAAATCCAACAAAACATACTCATTTGGAGGCTGCAACTCAGCTCTTCATTATATAGCAGAAATGGGTACCTGAAACCCCAAGGTTCCCTGCTAAGATGATTCACCAGGTCCTTGAAGGTTTCTTCCCTGGGTATGACCACCTGAAGGCAGGTGTGTGCCCATAGCTAAGGGTTACCTAAGGATTTCTATTTGGTTAATGAAGCTTAGACATGCAGGCTGGGCCGGTCTGATATTACAGTTTATAAAATTATGTACATCACATAAAATCCCATTTATGCCATCTTAAGATGTAGGGACTACCTATTTATGAAAATCATGTTAATGTAACCATAAAATTCTATTATACACAAGAACACTGAAAAAGACCAAAGAAAAAACAAGTTCAGAGAAAGACACTTGATCTAGTGTTATCTGCCCCTTCTCAACATCAGTGTAAAAACTATCCAAATATCACTGTGTTTATGTCTTATGAAATTGTACATCTGTTTGTGGTGGCAAAGGGAGAAGATATGAGAGCAAATAATTTTCAGAATGAACAAAATACTTGTTCTCTCTTTGTGGAATTTCTTGGACTCCTTAAATGTAGGCACTTGAAATCAAACAAGCATGTCCAACTAAGTGAAGGGTGTCTGTGCTCTGAAATCCTCTTACAGTTATCGCTGTACAAATCATTTAGCAAGGAAACATACACTGTCTTAGGCTATCTTTCCTACTACAAAAATATGTGGGCTGATTTAAACTTAACCTGTCAGAAATGTTTGTCTTCTCTTCCCAAATTAACTGTAAGCTCTCTGAAGAATAAACCTGCTCTATAGTTTTCTGTATTCTCCCTCTCTCTTCCCCAAGAGTGGCTCAACAGATACTTATTTTTTACAGATTCAATTAGTCATTTAGCAAATATTTGCAAGATTCCTACTATATGCCAGACCTTGTGTCAAGCATGTGAAATCAGGATTGATTAGGATACTGGATGAAAGAGAAACATCTAGCACATGATAGGCACGAGTAAATGACTGGCTGACTGACCCAGTGGAAGATTCTTACCCCAGAAATAAGAAATAGTATCAAGAAAAATGGAATAACCACCTGATTTCTCTTAAACCTAAAGTCATCAAGGTGAAAAATGTTAACCTAATAGAATGTCTATGATTCAAGACAGTGGAAAACATGGGGAAATTAAAACGAGCCTTAGTATTTGTACGTCTGGGCCATTTCTGGAGTCTTGCAAAGAGTTAAACCATTTCGTAGGAGGCAGATTTTCTATATAAAGATTTGACTAACTCATATCCCCACTCTCACTATTTCCAGATTTAGGGATAAAGCATCTTAGATATTGTCGATCCAAAGAAATCAGAATATATAACATTACTGTGAGTTTTTAACTGAGATCTGAAATACAAATATGCGGTGATTGACTTTAATCACAAATGTGCTTCCTAAAAAGCAGTAATATTAACTCAGAATTCTATTACTTCATGCCATTTTCCTATATTCAGTATAATATTGAAGTCATAGTTTATTTTTATCTTCTCCCTACAAAATTGTAAGAAAACCACTTTACCAAGGTAGAAGTTGATCTCTCCTGCAAAGCTACTTATCTTCTTGACATGCAGAGCACCAGCTGATCTCAAACAGTGTTGCTGCTTTGTGAAAGAGAACCGTATTTGGCCATTAATGAACCAAAATGAAATCTCTCCCTGGAAGGATAAGGGAATCAACATTCAAATAAAGAAACTTAATAACAACCAACAAGCTTTGTTTTAAAAAAAAAAAAAAACCAAAAAAAAAAAAAAAAACCCCAGGACATAGCATTATTAATACTGTATAAACTGAAATCAAAGGTGGAACATATGTATTATCAAAAACATTTTGAGTCTTAAAATCATTCTTTCTTTTTATAAAGGGGAAATTAAACCTGTTTTGTTCATCCTTTCCTAGGCCCACAGGCTCAACAATATGAGCGGCGCAGCACAGGGAAAGGAACCCTCCTGAAAACATTAGTGAATTTTCTTTCTTAAGCAAAGAAAGATGCACTGAGATGCTTCTAGCTAAGTAAATTTGAGGGTCATTCTTTTCACTCCCAGGCCCTCGACAAGTCTGAAAAACAGAACAAATTTAGGAAATAGAAAGAGATCCCTCTACTCCATCTGGAAACATTTCCAAATCTCTCCTTCAACTGTCCTACGACAGTCTCAGTCCATAAACTTTCTCTGCTCAGATGGCAGGATGTTTAGAAGACACTGTAAAGTACCTGCGAGGAATAGGGGGTTAATGATAGTAAAACTGATTCTTTTTTTTTTTTTTAAAGATTTATTTTTTATTTATACATACAAGCTGGGGTACAGGCCAGAGGTGTGGTGCGGCGAGAGTGTTCACCAGAGACAGAGCGGGTAGCAGAACAGGCAGATCAGAAATACACTGCTGAGGGGAGCAGCGGGCAAGGCAGGAGAGGTCTGCCGCACCATGTGGGATTCTCCCTGGCCGGGCGTCGAACTCGCGTCGCCACTGCCGACAGCTCCACAGCGCAGTGCTTAACCACTGCGCCACCGGGGAGGCCCGTAAAACTGATTCTTGCTAGAGCAAGTGGGTGAGCCTGAGGTAACCTCACTAAAAACATCATGTTATGTGCAAGAGCAGATCCCTGTTTTCATTGTGGACTCATTTTGACTTGCCAAGAAACTATCTCTGTGGATAACAATTAGCATCATTCATCCTATTACACATGCTCAAAAATCCTAGTGATGATACCAAGTAACAAGGCTACCAGTGCTATTTCATCAAACAGAAAGGATGAGTATTACCATTAAAAAAAAAAAAAACTTTCTAGTGACCTCTAATCTGGCATAACTAAGAAATTAAGGCTCAAATCTCCCCCCCCCACCAAAGAAAAGAGTCAAGTATAATTTGCCATTTGCAATTTTGTTTGCTTTACTGAATCATTTGACCATTTTTGTTTTGGTTTTGGTTAATCAGCTCATGCAAACAGTTTATACTTGGGGATTCCACCAAACTCTTTGTAGTCATCAAAGATTCATGTATAATCACTACTTCTTCCCCTCTCATGTGTTTGCCCTTCCAAACGATTTTCCAAAGTACAGGAAAAAATATGGAATCACAGATGAAGAATTTCACATTAAAAACTCAATCAAAAACCTCCTGATTGTACAGACACACTATACTCCTCCCTCTACCGAGGGTAGGCTTCATACATTCAACTGCTTTTTTAACTGCCTGTAAAGATGTCCCATTTGTCAAACCTCCTTGTACCGTATTCTTCTTTCTCAGTGTTTGTATAGGCATTCCTATGTTTTAGTCAAGTAACTGGCAGTTGTGGGTCCATTTGTCCATAGTGTCCATTTGGCAATATTAGAAATAACTGTTGGAATTCAGTAGCTTTCCCCGCCATGAACAAAAATGCTTCCTATTTAATTCATAATAATAGCACTTTGCATTTGTGTTTTTGTCTCCTCAAAGCACTCTGCCACCATTAATGAACTAAATCAGCCTTTGCTATTTTATGATCTGTCTCATTAAAATGAGGTTGGTTTTCTCTGTGGCAGTCACTTATGTAATGTTTTCTTCTAGCAAATATCGCACTTAACAAATGTAAATTCATATTTAAATTGTGTGCTCACATAGAAAATTTCCCCAAAATATATTTTTAATGCTGCATCCTTACTATAACATTATCAGGGAACAATTTAAACTGGAAAGACAGATAAACTCTTAAATGCAGTCTTCTCTAAGTACTTTTAAATTTTTAAAGATCCCCGCAAGGAAGTGTGTGGTAAATGCCAGCAATGGAAATTGTTTGCTCTGTGAACCTTATTACTATTTAATTATTTGTATACTGTTAAGTGATTGGTTTACTGATTGGCATGAAGAAAAACTGCAGTTGGCAAAAAGACTATGAATCCCAAATCTGCTGTCTCTACTACTTCTGGGATCACTTTGGACAAATATTTTGCGGCTCATTACTAGGAATTTGATCTCAAGTGGAAAGTAAATGTCTCTGTACCAGTAAGTGTATACATACCTCAAATTTAGAAAGAGTTGGGCTCCTAGAGGCCCTTGGTTAAGAAACTATAAATATTGGTTAGTTGCTTGACAGTTTCTATTTTCCCTCCTCCCTTAGTGAGACCCTTTTAATTCCTGTTTGAGGAACCACCATATTTTCTCCTCTTAGCCTTGTGCTTAGACTAGAGTTGAGCCTCCCCCCAACTTCAATGGTAGGACCCTTGGGCCTCCTGATTGGTTTGTGGATAGATCCATGACCCAGAACAAAGTCAACCTAGCTCATCACATTGTCTTTTCCACAGGAATTACTACTAGAGAGTAGATGTTTCACCTATGCTAGTTCCAGCAGAGTGAACTTAGGACTCACCCTGGAAATTCTGATGTAGACATTCTCTTCCCTTGGATGGTATAATATGATGATATAAGACTCGTAGCTAGTACAGTCATTTGCATCCTTAAGAAGAAAATATAGAAAGTTTTAAGGAAGGCCCCATATGGAGTTTGAGGAGAACTCCATAGAAAACAAAGATACAGGCAAACCTAGAAACTTGCTGATGTTGTTGAATCTGTATTAGATAGAGACAGACTGAATTACTATAACGAAGATATTCCAAAATGCAGTGGCCCAAAAAGATTGAATTTATGTTTGAAATTCTTTGTCTCCCTCACAGCCAAAGGTAGGAGGACAAAATTGGGAGGCATTTCTGGCCTGTAAGGTCATTTAGGGACTTAGAGTCTTCCTATTTTGTTGTGTCCCCTTAGAATATTGCCTACACATTACAAGTAACAGCTTGTGCTCTCCCATCACATCCTTGTTTCAGTTGCAAGAAAAAAGAAAGGAAGAGTGGAAGGCATAAGGCATGAAGCTTACTTTAAGTCAAGATTCACCACCTTCAGCTCTATCAACATTTTGGGTGTAATAATTCTTTACCGCTGGGAGCTGTCCTGTATGATGTAATATGTTTAGTAGAATCCCTAGCCTCGGCACACTTGATGCCCATAAGACAACCCCTCTCCCTCCAATTAAGGACAAGCAAAAATGTCTCTAGAAATTGCCAAATGTCTGGATGGGGCAAAATAGCCCCTTGTTGAGAGCCATTGCTTTAATGATATGCTGTAGAGTTTAGAAACATCACTTCTATTTATATCCAATAGTCAGAAGTCAGTTGTTATACCATACTGAGGTACAGAAAAATCTGGGAGAAATATTTCTAACTGGCAAACTGATGCCCAGGTAAAACGTTAGGAGTTCTACTGCTGAAAAAGAAGGTGGAAATTGAGTTTATGGGACAACTAACAATCTTTGCCATGTAGTCCTACTTCTGGATTTTCCCACCAACTGAGCCAGTAAGTTACCTTTAAAATTTACAGCATTTTTAAATGGATTATGGTCACTTAAAATTCAGAACTCTAACTGATGCAAGCATTATTTTCCTCACACATCATTCTAAGTTAAAATTTAGTGAACATATCCACAAAGATCAAATACCTGAAGTTACTCAGAAACTCCATACTGACTCAGAAGGGATTAAAAAAACAGCTGAAATGAGGCTATTTCTTATCAAGAGAAATGGTTGAAATGGAAAGGCCACAGATACAAGGGCCCATGGTCACTGTGGTATTTAAGAAAGAATATAGTATAATTATGCAAAATTACCAAAATGAAAACTGCAGGCAACTTGCATTATGCAGCTTTGAACTGCTGCTTTCTGGTTCTCATTGTAAATACAAAAAGCCTTTAGTGGCTCCTTTATATCTCACACAAAAGGATCATTGCTTACAGCCAGCTGTTTTGCAATTATGTTTCTATGAAGTTAGCATAATTTGACACTAGAACTGCCTAAGGGAAGAAAGGGGTGACAATGTTCTCGGGTATTAGAGTAGAGTAAGGAGCAGCAGTGAAAGAAGCCCCATGTTACAAGTGCATAGTCTTCCCAAAGTTCATCTTCAAGCCAGTAATTCCAAATTTTCAAAACACATTTTCCCATAGGAACATTGTTTTTGTGTTATTAGATTACCACAGAAGTTCTTCAATACCAGGAGAGAAAAAGATGTGTAGTTGGCAATAGCACAAAAGAAAATGCTGCACGCAGAGAAAGGTTTGTCTGAAGGTTCTGACTGAGAAAATCATCAGTAAAATCTTCAGGGAAGTATTGACTTTTAAATCAAACTTAAGATAGGAAAGGAAAGAATGAGTATTTCAGGCTAAAGGACAACCAGTTCAAAGACAAGGCATTTAAATTCTGTGAGGAATAGTGATTACTGACCGTGAGCAGAGAGTATAGTCTATGGAAATAAGATGTTAGGATGGACTTTGAATGCCACCGTCAAGTTTGGATTTTTTTTTTTTTTTAGGTTAGAAAGCCACTAAAGGTTTTTACTGAGGGAGATGGTATGATCAAATATATTTTAGCAATTATATGAAGAATAGTTGGAAGTTGAAGGTATAGTTGCAAGAGAGATTTGATTTCTGACCTTGAAATGTGGCTATGAATTAGAAAGAGAGAACCAAGCAGAGAGACAATGTGAAGGTAAAAGGCAAGACGTGGTAGCTAACTCTTCATAGGAGGGAGGAAGAATTCAGAGATCTTGCACCCCAAATTTCTAACCACAAAACATTCTAACTTTTTTGGTCCATGAGGCTGGAATCATGGCACAAGAACATGCTTAATGTGGAGGCAGAAGCTCTTTGTCTGAAAGCTCAGAGAAGAGCTGAGGCAGCCGTGACCTTTTAGTACAGCACAGGGACTGTACATATATGTTTCTGCAAAGCCTGCCCATTGTGTTCCTATAGTTAAGGAAATACTACTTCTTGCTCTTAGCTTAAGATTACTCTATGTTGGGAGATATACTTTCCATGTTGAAAACTGGTGTTACATGCCAGTGGCATCATTGTTGGTGAAAATACTGCATTCCAGTGCCAGAGTCAGTGATCAGAAACTGCTTAACAAAGGTAGCGATAATATGGAAGCAAAAGGTTGCACTATGAATGACTGGGAATAGTGTACAGAAAAAAAAAATCCTATTAAATGTATATGGAAAATAATATTAAACGTGATTAAATGCATAAAACATGCTTTGAAATGCTGCAAGGCATCTGGAGCAGATGAAGAGAAGGAGAAAATATAGAATCAGTTTCCACTAAGGAAAAATGAGGAAGAGAGAATTTGGCTATCTTAGTTCAAGCTGCTAAGTGGTGGTTTAAACACCAAAAACTGGGCATTTTTAACTTTATTTCTCATTATTATACAGTGACTGGAAGTACGAGAGCAGGTTTCTTAAGAAAGTTTCTCTTCCTGGTTCACGGTTATCTTTTTGTATCCACATATGGAGGAAAAGCCTCCAGGGTCTCTTCTTATAAAGATACTAATCCCACTCATTTTGATGCCACCTCCATACCTAATTACCACCCAAAGATCCTGCCTTGGACTACCACCACACTGGAGGTTAGAATTTCAACATGAATTTTTGAAGAACACATTTAGTCCATAACAAATGCCATGGCAGTTTCAGCTATGATGTAATCAAGAATTATCTAGAAGAAAGAGAACTTCTGGGGTTTCTTTTGATCACCACACCAAGGATCCCCATTTCCCTTCTCTCCAAAAACAGTCCAAGCTATTGGCAACAGAGTGGGTGGTAAATGCAGTAGTTAGAAGAAAAGAGGGACTTACATGTGCCATCTCCCGTGTACTGCCTGACCAAGAGAGAATGATTGATTTGGTGTACCCAGGGTATATCAGGTGGAGGAGAGTAGGATGGGATGCAGTGGCTGAAGTACTGAGTGTAGGTGACAGCTCACTCCACCTAGGTAGAGTTAAGTACTAGAGCATCTGGGCTAAATCACCCAGATTTGTTGGAAGAAACCATTCGTAAAGGCAACTCCTATTAATTAATGTGAGAGATTTTCCCCTCATGATTAATGCATGAATAGGCATAAAATGAACAAAAGAGAATGGCACAGACCACATGCATTATATTCAAAAGGGGCCACCTAACTGGCAGAGCTTTGGAATGCCCTCATAAGCTAGAGATAAACAGGTATTCACAAAATCAGTCAAACAAGGCATATACCCTGATCCCTGCAAATGGCATTTCAGATCAATACAGTCATCTGGTCACCATCCTGAAACCCTCTGCAAGCCCTTCACTTGGCATAGTCAGTGATTCCACCGCCTTGGTGGTAAGGTTCAATAAATGACATAGCAAATGTATCATTGTAGCTTCAACACAGTGATTTCCTGTGCCTCATTTGGATAGGGAAGAATAAAAGAAGAAAAGGAGGAGTTCTAGGCCTAGCTATGGGACTCAGGATCTTCCTATTTTGTTCTATCCCCTTAGAATACTGTCTTCACGTCACAGGATAAAAACCAGTTCCCTGCCCTCCCTCACATCCTTGTTTCAGTTGCCATTTACCTTCACATGGTCTCTATGCTTGATTCTCTCTTTCAAAAGGAAGGAATCAACTAAATTCTTCATTAACTAACCCAATGCTTAAAGTAGGTACACTGCTTTCCAGAAATAAACCCGGCACTTGGAACAATGTGACTCCCTTCTGTAGCAAATTGACTTTTCTCATTTGCTAAACGTGTGTGCTGATCCAGCAAAATAATTTTGGGGGAAAGTCTGATACATAGATGCTGACATGGCTGAAATAAAAATTAATAATTATAATAATATGTACTAGGTACAACTTGAAGCACTTTATACCTTGAAGCACTTTCCATGCAGCAACTCAATGTAATTGCACAATTCTATGAGCTTGGTATTATCATTCTCATCACGTTAAGTTGAAAAAATTGTGGCACAAGGAGTTCAGATAACTTGTCCAAGACCACACAGCTCGTAGCAGAGCAGAGATGCAAGTTAGTCTGGCTCTAGAGGCTGTATTTGAAAGCACTATATTAAATTGTTTCTTTAACATTTTAGAAATAGTTCTGAGTCAGACCACACTGGTTTTGTTTCTTGAGGGGTGGAGGGAATCAACCTTTCTGAGCTCCAGTTTCCTCACTAGTATTATTGCAAGAATTAAAGTTGAAAAATATTCTTTAAATATATAACCTATAAATTACAAATAAACATAAAGGAATATTATTACATTAAATTCCAAAATGAATCATTCTTGAAAAATTATTCTCAGCTAATATTTCATACATTGTCACTAATTTTACTATGCATGACAAAACATTTATATGTAACTATTATATTCTGATTGTATATTTTATGTTAGCTTTTTAAATTATAAAGATAAATTTTTTGAGGGTTTTTGCTTTGAAGAAGAGTGATCATTCTTAGAAATTTGAAAAGAATATCACTTCTTTTCCAAAAGATAATTTTCTAGACCTTTTAAATTTGACCCTCAACAGTATTGGGAAAATTGGACAGTCACATGGGAAAAAAAGAAAATGGACCACTATTTTGTCCTATACACAAAAATTAACTCAAAAGGTTTTAAAGGGTTGAATGTAAGACCTGAAACCATAAAGAGTCTTGAAAGAAAATAAGTGGTAAGATCCCTGACATCAGTCTTGATTTTATGGATCTGACTCCAAAAGCAAAATTAAGTGGGACAATATGAAATTAAAAAGCTTCTGCACAGCAAAGGAAAACACTGACACAGTGAAAAAGCAATCTACTGAATGGAAGCAAAGATTTGCAAATCATATATCTGATCAAAAGTTAATATCATATAGAATACATACAACTCAGGGCCTCCCTGGTGGCACAGTGGATAAGCACTGCGCTGTGGAGCTGTCGGCAGCAGCGATGCGAGTTCGACGCCCAGCCGGGGAGAATCCCACATGGTGCGGCAGACCTCTCCTGCCTCGCCCACTGCTCCCCTCAGCAGTGTACTTCTGATCTGTCCGTTCTGCTCCCCACTCTGTCTCTGGTGAAGCCTCTCACCACTCCACACCTCTGGCCTGTACCCCAGCTGTATGTATAAATAAATAAATCTTAAAAAAAAAAGAATACATACAACTCAACAGCAAAAATACATACATAACTTATTCAAAAATGGGTAAAAGATTTAAATAGATATTTTCCCAAAGACATACATATCGTCAACTGTATGCTACAACAAAAAAATTCAACATTACTAATCAGCTGGGCAATTGCAAATTAAAACCACAATGAAATATCACTTCATACCTGGTAGAATGGCTATTAATCAAAAAGACAAGAAATAGTAAATGCTAGCCAGGAAGGGAGGTTCTGCACTTCTGTAGATTGGTGCAGTCACTGTAAAAAGTAGCATGGAGGTGCTACCTCAGGATCCAGCACTTCCCCTTCTGGGTATCTAAAGAAAGTGGGATGTAGGATAGGGAGAAGTACATGAAAACCTCTTCTGGTCTGTGGTTTTATCTTCTAAAAAGATGTGGGCATCAAACTAAATTTTATCAAGTTGCTTTCAGCTCTGCTTATTCTAAAAGGAAGGAAAGACCTTCTGGAAGACAGCAGTGGTTATTTTAAGAAAGTAAAATCATGGTTAAAATTTTTTCTTTTTTTTTTGCTTTCTGATTTTTTTCTATAATGAATATGTATTACATATGAAATAGAAAAATGTTTAAGAAAAACAGGAGAGATTACTATCATCATGGGCAATGGGCTTAGTACCAGAAGGTATATCATTCACCTATCAGTAAGGGAACTGTAAATGGAAATTGTCCTACCCCTCCAGTGAATAACTCGGTACTCTACCTTTGCCTAATGAGTCTTTGGGGAAAATGCTAAGGGAATCTTTCTGCCACTTTTCTGTGTCTACTGCCTTATTTCTTTTTCTTGAACCTTTAAAGTTCATCTCTATCTAGGAATGGATGTTCAGACACAACTAACTCTCTCTCTCTTCTCTCTCTCTCCCTCTCCCTCCCTCTCTCTCTCTCTCTCTCTCTCTCTCTCTCTCTCTCTCTCTCTCTCTCTCACACACACACACACACACACACACACACGCAGCCTCTTTTCACTTTTTATGCTTCACATCTCGTTAACCTCTAGAGAAGCTTTACCAAAGTAACCTAAACATTTCCACCTTACTCACCACACTTTTCCCAGTATTCTCTATAGCATTTCTACTCTGCTCTTTTCTTCCAGAGCACTCTCGTCAGCTTGTAATTTCATTTCTTTACAAGCTCATCGTCTATTTCTCCTCACAAGCTGAAGTTTCATCTTGAAATCAGGGATGGCTTGTTTTGTTCACTGCTATATCCCTAGGGCCTGACTAATACTGGTTGAGTAAATGAGTAAATAAATAAATGGGTGAATGAGTCTTTGTCCTCTCTGTCAAGAGTTTTATTCCTGTGCAGAGGCATGCTGCAGAGTTCCTTGCCAGCTCACAATAGTCAATTGTTAAATTTTCAGGAATTCTGTAAGGCAGCTGTTAAACCGCTAGTAGCTTGATATCAGCCATGCTGAGAGTATTTATACTATAGATGTTGGCAAATGCTACCTGTTAAGACTTTTTTCCCAAAGAGCTGGTGTAGAACAACACTGCTCTCATCCCCTATATCCCATTATAATTACTGAGATTTCATGGCAAAAAAAAAAAAAAAAAATGTGGTCCATAAATTACTTAAAATCTTCCAGTAAAACAATGCCTACTTCAAAAAAGCCAAATATATGCTATGTAATTATTTTCTTATTGTACTTGTTTTTATAAGCTAAATTATAATGTAAAACATGTGTCTCTGATCGCTTAAATTTTTTGTTTTTGTTTTTCAGATCCTTATGTGAAAATTCATCTGATGCAGAATGGCAAGAGGCTGAAGAAGAAAAAGACAACAATTAAAAAGAACACACTGAACCCCTACTACAATGAGTCATTCAGCTTTGAAGTACCTTTTGAGCAAATCCAGGTAATGTCAAACATATTTTGTTGTCCATTCAATTTCATTTCTTCAGACCACATAAATTATATACAGACTTTGCAAATTATCTATATGCCTTAGAATTTCCTTCATTAGAATTGCCATTCCTATTCCCAGGCACAGTCAATGCTCGAGCTACATCAAAAAGGAAATGATAAAAGATACACTATAGGATGTGCTAATCCATCAGCGAAAAACAGCTGCTATTCTACTGAACAGACATAAAGTAGGAAAAGGAAAATCAACAGAATAACCCCTCTAATTCAAAAAGTGCATCCTCAAGTGTTAAAAAGCCAAGAGAAAAATGAGTATTTGCTGTGGCCTCTAGGCCACAGTATGTAATTCTCCTTATAATATCTTCATAGCTAAAAAATAAAAATAAATGTTTTGGTTGATGCTAAATATACAGCATCTTTAATCATTTATAATTAAGAGATTACTAACAGTTGAAAGATCAGGCTAAATTGTATTTTTAATTGCTCAAATTCAGCTTCTTGTTTCTGGATGGGAATATATGGGTGTTTTTTATGATGGAAACTTGATTTGCTAGGTAATTTTTATAATAGGAAGAATTCCGTTTAAAAATTTTGTCATTAACATGTTCAAGATAAGATGCTACATGTAGCCACAATGATACCTACGACCTTATTTAGTGATTTTTTTAAAAAACCATATTTACGTTTTTTCACCTCATATCCATAGTGAGACTATTGGAGTCCAAATTTCACATCCAATAATTATATGCTATTTCTTGCTAATCTCTACCAGGTATCAAATAGTCAAAATGCTTAACACCTTTTATACATTTAGTTAAATAATTTGTGTGGCTCTATCTTTACAACAATATAAGTATTTACCCATAACTTGAAGGAGAAATGAAAAGTAGGATACCAAAACTACAACATGGAAACTTCTAAGGATCCAGAATAACAAAAGCAAAGATTCTTCCTTTGCATGTTATTTTCTTTTAATCTACATTTACAGACAGTATCTAATGAATGAGTCACACACTTATTCCACGAAGAAAATTAATATAATAGTTATACTTACTGTTTATTTATTTTGTACCTCAGCCCAATGTAAACACTCACTTTCCATGCATAATCTCATTTAATCCTTACAGGACCCATCAAAGATGCCTTTATTATCCTAGTTTTACATATAAAGAAAGTGAGGCTTAGAATTTCCTCAATATAAAATATGAGTAACAGAACCTATGTTAAAAGTAAGATTATGCAGATAAGAAAAGGCATTTGGAATGAACATAGCACATAAAACTCAGCAAACACTCAGAAGATAGTTCCTATCGTCATTCACATGCTAATATGTCTCTTTTCAAACTAACATGCTAGTGGAAAATGAATCTAACAATAAGATTAAAGTAATATCTAAGTCAGCATTGTTCAACAGAACTCTGAGAGGATGAGGATGACTATGTTTTGTCATCGATACTGTCTAATATAGTGGCCCCCACTAGTGGTGGGTAATGAGCACTTATTCACTGGTGTAATCAAAGAACTTTAATTTTAATTTACTTAAATTTAAATATCTACATATAGCTAGTAGCTACTGTAGTATGTAAGGAAGTTTTTTTTTCTATTATTATCACTTTCATTACTGCTGCATTTTTTTTTTCATTTCTTTGCCTTCCAGCTCATTTTTTCTTTTTTTTTATTGTTTATATCTATTTTTTTTCATATGTTTTACATTATTGTGTATTCCCCATAGGTTACCCACCACCAATTCACCTGTGAACCATCACCATAGTCCCTTGTGCTTTTTCTACCCCTTTTTGAGCCCTTATTCTCCCCCTTCCTTGCTGGATGTCTCTTTCTTGTTTGGTTCACCTATATTCTGGTTATAAGTGAAACCATTCAATATTTTTCTCTTTCTTTCTGGCTTATTTCTCTGAGCATTATCCCTTCTAGCTCCATCCATATTGCTGCGAATTGCATATGTTTATCTTTTTTGAATGCTGAATAGTATTCCATTGTGTACATATATCACATCTTCTTGATCCAATCATCTGTTTTTGGGCATCTGAGTTGTTTCCATATTTTAGCTATTATAAACAATGCTGCAATAAACATACAGGTGCATGTCTCTTTTTGGATTAATGTTTTTGTGTCCTTCGGGTAGATTCCCAGAAGTGGTATTACTGGGTCAAATGGAGGCTCCATTTTTAGCAATTTGAGAAACAGCCATACCGCTTTCCACAGTGGTTGGACAAATTTGCATTCCCACCAGCAGTGTAGGAGAGTTCCTTTTCCTCCACATCCTTCCCATCATGTATTGTTCCCTGTTTTTTTTTAATACTTGCCATTCTTGCTGGTGTAAGGTGGTATCTCATTGTGGTTTTGGTTGCATTTCCCTGATTATGAGGGATGTAAGGAAGTTTTAAATGACACAAAATCACCAATAACCCCAGCATCTTCACATTTATATCACCTTTCTCATATATATTTTCACATGACAGGAAATTGTACATACTTATTTTTTCCAGCATCTATTACATGAGCAAATGACATTGCAGAGGACACTGATTCCCTGTCTCTGATAACTAGTTCACTAGCCTGAACCAATGAGCTTACTGCCTTAGACCCCCTGGCAAAATCCTAAGACATCCAATTTTCTCCAACAATTTATTTTGCTGTATTTGTTCAGTGAACTCTTGTGAATTCTAAGACCTTATTCCTATGGAAACTAATACCTCCTGGCGTTTTATTTTTTTAATTCCACAAAACATTATAAGGCAGGACACTGAGATGAAAAATCCTATTGTTAAACCTTGTCCTTTGAGCTGTAATTCTATACCTTTTATAAAAACATCCTTTTTCAACTATAAATTGCAACAAATTCATATATATATTAAAATGTATATATATACATTTTAACATATATAACATATGTTTATATGTTATATGTATGTGTTATATATATATAACACATATATATGTGCATACACACACACACTAAAAACAATACACATGCTGGGTTTCTGGACCATCATTTTAAAGGACATAACACTTCAACAAGACAGAGAGAACTTGAACCTGATAGAGTACATTAGGCCTGAAAATAATGGGTGTGTCCTTTCCTGCATCCTTCTCTCTCTCTGCTCCTGGAGTCATTTTTGTCTCTTTTTACTCTTTCAGGAAGTTACTTCCTAGTCTTTGCATTTCCCTAAAGAAAATAATTGAGCATTTCACATGCTAAAATAGGGCATTAGGTTTCCTTTATCCTGGAGTAATGAAAGTATCTGTCTTTCTCTGTCTCTATCTATGAAATACCTTATAAGTAAAGCAAAACATGTTGATTTCCAGAAACACATGAAGATGTTACATCTCCCTAGAATGTATAAATAAACTTTATGCAGGAAAATTAATGCAAGGCCTTCATAAGAATATTTTGTTTGCAGTGCTATTAATCAGTGCATTCCTATATGGAATATCAAAATTCACTCCAATAACTCACTGCAACCTCAAACCTTGTTACCTTTGTGCATAATGGCCCTAGAACCTCTGCCACCCCCTTGCCTGCAATATGATTGCATTCCGGTGCATTTTCTTGGGGAAAATTCTCAGAGCCAAGGTGATTCTGTTCTTGGTTCCAAATGCCATCCAATGGCTAGGTAAATCCACTGATAATGGAATCAATCCAAGGCTACACAAGAAAAGATGGAAGATTGCTTCCTTTGTTGCTAGTTTCCTGCATTTTACAGCTATGTTCGACTTTCAGAAATGATCATTTTTCTCTTATCCGAAGCTGTACGTCAGTGCCATCTCTCAGCACCTTGGCCTTCAGAGTACACGGTCCACTAAAAGACAAAACTCAGCTCTCTTCTTCCTGCCCTGGCTTTCAAAATTATGCTTTCTGTGTCTTTTAAGTAGTCATCAATGTTATGCTTTCTACTTTGTTCTAATCTCTTTATCTTTACAGTCAGTTTCTAGATCAGAGCCAATGCATATTTTGACAAAGCAAATTCACGACTTAAGCAGAACAAAATTGTGCTCTTAAAGGTGATTCTTTCATAATAATGTAGGTTTGTTTTCATCAGTTCAATTAGTTCAAAAAAGGAAGTTATTAAGTCAACCCTCACAACCTAACAGATGATGAAAGTCAATTGTACATGATGTAAAATGTTACTTCAATTTGAAATGGAATGCCAGGTACACAGAAGTTGCTCAATAAATGTTTACTGAGAGAATTATGAATGAGAAAAATGATATTCATTACTATTTTTTATAGACTTTCACTATTGTCACATTTCACATTCTCAATAATCACGAGATGAGCTAAAATTCCATGTTAGTTTTATTTACAATGCTGGCTGGTCTCCCCCGACATGAGATTGCAGTCCATGATTGTCTGAGGGATTGTAACCAAAAAAAGAATGATCTGAATGTCAATGCCATAAATTATGAAGATGAGACAACTGAACCAAATGGATTTAGAGGTGAAATTAAGTTGACATGGGCAGCATGGAATGGTGGCTTACATTACAGACTCTGGAAACCAAACCACTTATTCCATATGTGACCTCAGCCAATTATGTAAGTTCTTTGAGCTTCTGCATCTTAAATAGGGGTGACATTGACAGGATTAATTGCCAAGAGTAAACTGAGTGGTTCGTGTAAATGACTTTAGGACAGTGTCGGGTATGTGGATTTTTTTTTTAAATAACATTTATTGAATACTTTGAAAATGATGGTGCAGTAAAGGCAAAATAGGAATTGGGCTTTCATGGGCAATCAGGTTTTCATGTTCAACACATTTTCAGCCTTCTCCTGATGTATAGAGATTGGTTCTTTTTATTTCCAGTTGCTTAGTTCTCAAGGAAGCTTCCTAATAAGGCTTTATTTCTAGAACTGGAATATTAATATTTACTGTGTGTCCTCTTTCAGAAAGTGCAAGTGGTGGTAACTGTTTTGGACTATGACAAGATTGGCAAGAATGATGCAATCGGCAAAGTCTTTGTGGGCTACAATAGCACCGGGGCTGAGCTTCGACATTGGTCAGACATGCTGGCCAATCCCAGGCGACCCATTGCCCAATGGCACACCCTACAGGTAGAGGAGGAAGTTGATGCCATGCTGGCGGTTAAGAAGTAAAGAAGTGAAGAAGCCTTTCTGCATTTGCCCACATAGTGCTCTTTAGCCAGTATCTGTAAATACCTCAGTAATATGGGTCCTTTCATTTTCCCAGCCATGCGTTCCTAACACAATTCAGTGGTACTTCAAATCCTGTTTTAATTTGCACAAATTTAAATGTAGAGAGTTCCTAAGCCCTTCATCATACCACTGCCCTCCAAATCTACTCTTCTTTTAAGCAATATGATGTGTAGATAGAGCATGATTGAAATTATTTATTGTATCACACCGTTGTATATATCAGTATGCTAAAGATTTATTTCTAGTTTGTGTATTTGTATGTTGTGTTTCCTAATCTGTGTATATCTAGATGTTTTTAATAAGATGTTCTATTTTAAACTATGTAAATGACTGAAATATAGGAGAGCTGATAATATATTATATGGTAAATATAGTATCGTCTGCATTCCAGCAAAAATATCAAGTTGTAAGGCACTAGTACAGTGAAACTGACATCTTAAAGGACAACTTAAATCTGAGCTTTCTATTGATCATTTGAGTACCAAGATACACCTACAACACATATTGGTGGGTGAATCCAATTTTGTAGAATTTCCTCACAGGCAAATTAGCATGATATGAACAGCATCCAGGCTGACCTCCAGGAAGCATAGCCACAAACCAGAATAGCATCTGTCTGTACATATCTACAAAGCTAAAATCAGGGCTTTACTCTGACATTTGAGGAGGCAACTGAACAGGAGTCAATGATTTCATATTACAGCATAGAGTAACAACATGACGGTGTTTTGTGTGTGTGTGCGCGTACGTGTGTGTCCCTATGTGTGCGCATGTGCATTTGTCTGGGTATGGGGTGGGTGGGAAGAAGTTGAGGGGGGAGAAATCAGCATTTCTGAAATATTGCCTGACTATATAAAAAGAAAAAAGTAGCTCTCTGTTGTCACCTTTATACAAAATGTGCATCCTGTGAATTCTGTTCCAGATTTCACATCTATGATAATTCCAAAATGTTTGCACATTAGACTTTGTAACAAATATTTTATTATACAAAACCAGATTAGAAGGAATGCAGAATATTTTTAACACAGCAATCTGTGCTTATTACACAAAATCACTTTGTGGTAAACAGACAGTATTGTAATCCCATCAAAAGATGAAAAAAATAAACAATTAGCCATAGTTCTGAATGCACTTCAATTAAGCCAAAACAAACAGCTAGTGATCTTTTTATATGCTCTTTTTACTTAAATAAGTTTTAATTTGTCCTTTAAAAAAAGGTGAAACAAAACCAAGAACAAGTTCTAGAACACTGAAGCAACCTCTTATGTATACTAGATGCTTGATTTAGAAAGACTTTTTCAATGTTTTCAATGTTATTACGTAGTAAATGGCACTATTATGAAGCTACTAGTCATTCCATAAGAGTCTTAAAGGACTGCTCTGTGTAACACTGTGACTGCCGTGTGTGCTTAGACACGTAGTTTCCTCAGTGGATAGCACTCAATTTATTCTGTAGTGATATTGTAACAATACTGCCATTCCCTTCTACTGCACTGCCCAAGGTGTGTGTAGCACAAACAGTTCTCATTACAAAGGACCAATTCAGAACTGAAAAGCTATGCATAGGACAAGAAAGATACATAGAATGGGGTGGAACACAGCATTTTGTCAAACACTGTGCAATATTCCATTTTTCCCCCACCATGGTAGACAACCACTTTGTGGGAGGGCAGCCTATTATCTCACACTGCATCTAGTCTTTTTTCCCACCACTTCTGTGACCCATTTGAACTCCTAGGCCACAGAGAGTAGTGATACGCTAAGTGAAAGTTTATCTTCACAATACCAAAACAAAATAGAGGAAAACTAAGCATTATCCTCATGTTCAGACTTTAGGATAACATGCCATGTTTTTAAAAAACTTGATGAGAATTCAAAAGGGCTGATGGCGGGCTTTGAACATAGGGTTGACTGTTTCCTGAAAAAAACTAGAATTCTCATCATTATTCCTTCCTCATCAAGAAAGAGGCAAGCCCTTTGATCTTTTAGCCCAGTCATAGCAAACTTTTTAGAACTGGGACAGACACAAAGGATGAAAGAAGAATAACATATCACTCTTCTGTAGATGGTCCATATGTTTTCAAAAATATGCATAATAGAAAATGCACTAGTCGTGATGTGAGATTAAATATCAGTTTGAACAGAAGAGTGGAATGAGCATCTTTCCAATTTAATGGACCAAATCCTACCAAAGAGAGGGAGTTGACTGACATTTAAAAATTCCTTAAATACTCTAAACTGACATTTAATTTCACTCTATTCAGCTTTAAGTTGTTCACGCTGAAACAACACCTCAAACAAGCAGGTTCAAGCTGCCGAACACACATTATTTCCTGCATTAAAGCGCTACTAATGCACCCTCCTGCAACACTGCCAGACATGGTATTGTCACCATAGTTAGCTGGTACTATGCCATCTTTCAAGTTTGTGACTGAACCTGCTTTAAGACCAAGATTCATCCTCAGAGAAGCCACATGTACCTTTCTGACAAAGCTGTGTAAGTATTAGAATCTGATGCTCTAGAAAGATCCTAGTTGCCTTTGTGTATATTTACTGCCTGCTTGAGTGTTTCTATGTGTGGGTTTTCTCTGTATCTTGTAGAAATGTTGGGGTGTTTTCTTCTGCCATATGGCTCGTGGCCCGCGAGCCAACTACTTTAGCTGTATTTTACCTTCATTTTTGATGAGGTGGTTTAAATTTTGTTTCACTTTGTGTAGTGAATTTCACAGTAGTTTTCTGATTGTTGTTAAAAATGACTTATCATATTACACAGATATTCAATAAAAATGTTTTATTTCCTGTTGATGTTGCTGCCTTTCCATTCTTTTTCTTACCTGAAGCTGATGATAAGTCAATGGTCTATTGACTTTGGGGGGCCTGCTGGAATCAGGGGTATTTTAACAAAAGCATGTACTGAATGCCAATCTCTGAGTCATGTCTATGAATACAGAATGGTTGAAGGGAAAACAAAGCCCAGAGAGTATCTGGCCACTACTTTCTGGTGCTCATGAGCAATACCATTCTCACCATGTGTTTTTCTGTTCCTGTTTACAATCAATTTATCTGACACACTTCAGATTTCTGCTTTACCCAGAATGTGTCCTGCAGGGTTTTCACTCCAGAGCCTAATTCACATAGCTTTTCCAAAATGGAAGTGAAAACAAGATTTTTTAACCCATTTTCAGTGAGTAACATGATACCTTAAGTTTCCTGCCGACTTCAAATACTACCTGAGACAAACAGCTTTCTTACTAAATTCAGTATTTATCAGGTGCCTAAGAGTACTGTGTTTTTACTGGTAACTGGGATACAACAAGTGATACAATAAGGTACACCTGGCCACAAGGAACACACACACTCAGACAAGTGTATGATCATATATTCAATGTACTATCATTATATTCTATGATGTACACCTTGAGTCCCTGAGAACTTTTGCAAAATCTACCACAGCAGACCGCATGATATGTCATCCTGACCCCCCTTCAGCATCAGCATCGAGGCATTTATCCTCCCTGGAGGCAGCCTACATTCCTTGACCCAAGCAGAATCTCTCTAAAGCACTATCTCAGTTTCATGGCCCCCGAGGGTTAGTTGAGTATGCTTGTAAAGTCTACTTCCCCCTCTGTCCAATAGGTTTTCCTCACTCCTTTACAGGTATTCTCAAGAGCATTCCCCAATAAAACCTCTTTATCTCAGAGTTTGTACCCTGTGGATCCCACCCTCATGACCTAATGACCCCACACCCAGAAGATCCCAGCTCCTAATACAAACACACCGGATGTTGGAATTTCAAGATACAAAGTTTGAAGAGACACACTCAGGCCATAACATTAGGAAACCTTTTAGTTACTGCATAAAATTTCTAAATGCTCTTGGTTCTTCCTCAGAGGATTGAGGTTTTCCTATCTGACCAACACAGGTCATCCCACACCTGATGTGTAGAAATTACATCCTTGTTCTATTTGTGCAGAGATTTACTATTTGAGATTTGAAAATTCCAACCAAGATTGCAGTTACCTGCTCCCTGCGATACATCTTTATTACATATGCACAAATCTCTTTGATGTTTAGCAACCTATTTAAGCTGCACACAAATCCTTACCATAAAACAGTCAGATGGTGACTTTGCAATAAGAAGGTAAAAAAGCAGGAAAATAAAAATGAGAAATAGGCAAATACTAAATGTATAAGGAGAATTTCCAAACCACACAGAGTAATAATTATGCAGAGTGAACCATCAAGAGAGAACAGTAATAAAAACCCATGCAAACCTGCTAATGGTTTGTGTGATCAAAGAGCTGAGCCTGGCTGTAAATTACCTGCATTTTAAAATCTGCATTTCAGTCAGACTGATTTCTTCACAAGTCCTTACCAACACACATCCCCCAAAAATCCCACACTTATACTTCTTTGACAGTATCTATCCTGCCAGCAAAGTCTGACTCTTGATCCTGGTATCACTCCCTATACCTCTTCACATTTCAGGCAGCATGGTTAAAGATCAAAAACATGGAGAAAGCATTGGCCAAGAGCCTGAGAAGAGAGCACACAAAAGAAATTTTTAAGGAACAGAATACCCAGGAAGGAGAAGAAATATTTCAGAGGTAATTCCTGCCACTCCTTTACCTTTATGTCAAATCCCTCTGAGCTCTGAGAACCTTCCCAGGTCCCTCCCTGTTCTCTCAGGATCAGAGAGGCCACTGAGAGCCAGCGTCCTGGGTTTCAATCTAAGTTCATCCACTCAATTGCAAAGCCCTGAAACGTTCACTGAATTTTACAAATTAAAGATAATATTAAACTTGGTGTAAAACAAGCATTCAATAAATGCTGTCTTTTTAAAGCTAGCCTGGGGTCAGCAAACTTGTTCTGTAATGAGATAGATACACAGTAAATATGCCATCCTCTCCTCCTGAAGTTTCCAGACAAAATCCAACAGGTTGGTGAATGAGGTAGAAAGGGTAGTAAGGAGAAAGATGTGTCATTGACCCCACTGCCAGTTCTCACTGGGAAATGTTACCTTACTTCTTCAGCTTCCATTTATTGTTGCTATGTTCTTCTAGAGCACACATGGTTCCTTCTAGCCCCAAATGTCTCTGACCCTTAGGCAAATAACAGTGCTCTTTAGAGTAACAATGCCTGAAAGATTCACCACTTTCCTTGAACACACCAAAAGGCATTTTTTTAATTCAGGAGAAAATAAACATATTTCAGATTAAAGCAATGCTTCCTCCAGCAAATGTGAGATAGTCAGATGATTTATAATTTACAAAAAGGAACTGGAAGAGAGGTCCCTGGCTAATTTTCTGTCATTGTCACAGTTGCCTCATTTTTTCACATTTCCTTAAAATATGTGCTGCTGGGCATCTCACAGCACTGGGACTCAGGTGACTCAAATTAGGCAGGCTTGGGACAGTAATTTAGGGGTTGAGTGATTCATTAACTTTTGCTTTGCCTCTAGCCAGGACTATCTCTGCTTGTGTCTGATAGCCACCTTTGCATCCTACCCACAAAACCTACTGTGATTTCAGACTCATCCAGGCCTGTATGTTTATCATGAAAAGACCCAACCAAGATTCGTGAATAGTTGCAGTTCAAGTGCAAAGGCAGTCTTCTGGCAGAATACCTTCTTTGGCAGGTGAGGTCAGGCTTTATTCTATTGAGACCTTCATATGATTGGATAAGGCCCACCCCCATTGTGTAGGATAATCTAATTATAATCTAAACCACACACCAAAAAAATGCCTTTCAGAAACATCTAGAATAACATTAACCCAAATATCTGAGCATTGTGACACAGCCAGGTTGACACATGAAATTATTCATCACACATGCCTTCCTGACACTAAGATGCTGTTTTTTCCTTGCTGCAATTGTTAACAGCACAATGACCCCAAAAAATGATTATGGGAGGGGGTATTTTGAGCCATATTGAATATATCAGCAAGTTCTGTCCATTTACCCTTTGAAATACATCCAGTGTATGTTTATTCTCAAGGCTCTCACACCTGATCCAAGACACCATTGTCTTTCATGTGGTTAATTCCACAGCCCCATAACTGGTTTCTAAGCTTTCATCGTTTTCCCTTTCTGCTTATTTTCAATAGAGAAGCCACAGTTACATTAAAACATGTAGATTATGCCATTCCTCATCTTAAAATATTCCAGTGGTTTTCCGTAGCACTGAATAGAAAAGTCAAATCTTACCTTGTTCTACAAGGCCCTCCTTGTTCTGACTTCTAGCAACTGCTTTGACCTCATCACACACTACTGACTGCTTGACTTAATCTGCTCCCTCAGACATGCCTCACACACTCCCAACATGCTCCCACCTCAGGGTCTTTACACCTACTACACATGTTGTTCCCTTTACCTGAATAGTCATCCTCCAGAAAACCCGCATCTCATTCCTTCATTTTCTTAAGGTTCTTAATTAAAGATCAGCTTTTAGTACCTTCATTTCATTACCATCTACCCCCTACCCTGCTTTCTTTTTCTTTATAAAATATCATCATCTGGCATACTTTATATTTTCTTATTTTTCTGTTTATTGGTTGTTTATTCTCCTCAAAGAAATTTATCTATAGGATATATAGCATGTCATTTGCTTTGCTTATTTCTATATTTCCAGTATCTAGAACAGTACTTGGTACTTGGTAGGCACTAAATAAACATAATCATTAAGTAGATAAACTATTTGATTCAAAAATAATCAGCAAAGTTGGACTGCATAATTAAGAATAAGCTACATAACCACATGTTCAATATCATTTTCTCCAGAGCTGTATTATTTAATTCTAGCATATTTGTAAAGGCATCTTTCAAGACTAAACCATGTTAGACAATTTTCAGAAAAAAAATCTTATCCTTGAAAAAGCTAGTGGTTTCAAACCCCAGTTGCCCTTTTGCCATTCAAAATCAGTTTTTCCTCTCTTGTGTACTTGTTTAAATCTAGCCTTCAGAACTGGCAGGAGAAAAAATGCAAATGACTGCTGTTACAATAAATGGGAAAGTAGCAAAAATTATTGATATTTTCAGTTCATTTAACTCCTAATCAACTGTCAAGCAAAACATCCTTCCCAACTGACAGTTTAGGTTAGCAAATGAAAGAGTCTACTTTTCTCAAGCTCCTGTCACATCATGAATCTCAGAAAGCAAGCTAATTTCTTATCACTTATGCAGACTGGGAAGAGGGCACTATATTTTCTTATTACCACCCAAATCTATTTCTCAATTTGCTAATATTTTTGGAACTACTGATCTCAACTTTCAAATTGCATTTTTTTCTCAACCCATACAGAAAGCAGCTGTTTATGACTTTGAATTTTTCCTTTGCTTCATTTCTCTTAAAATGACATTGCACTTGACATTACTGTCTATATGCAACAGTACCAGGAGTTAAAGAAACTTCCAAACTACCAATAGCTTTCATCTTCTTTACATGAAACTTTGAAGTGATGTCTACATTTTTCCCTAAGTCTTTACCAGTCTCTTGATGCTTAAAGGCATAAAATAGAGATGAGAATGTTTTTCTAAATCACTTTAAAAGTTACAAGGAAACTGAACCTAAGAAAGGTATTTAGAAATTGAAAAAAACATCAGAATTCATAAGGTAGGGGCAGTAGTAACTCTTACCCGTGCCCCCCCCAGATATTAAAAAGTTAGTCACCATAATTCACAGATATACCATTGGCATAGAATAAGAAATCCATAAAGAGACCAAAATCTATATATAAGAATTTAATATATAAAAAAATCACCCATTTCAATAGATTTTAAAAAATAGAATATCTTCTAATTTTATAATCATCTGGAAAACAAAAGATTTAATTCCTACATTAGTTAAGAATGTTTTGACTACAACAACAAAGCAACACCAAAACGAACAAAGACTTAAACCATAGGAATGCTGAGTTTTACTAACATGAAGCCCAAAGGGAGGCAGTCCAGGATTGGTTCAATACCTCAAGGATGTTTTCAAGTACCAAGACTATTTTTCCTTCCCACCATTCTCAGTAGGATGGCTTTTTGTCCCTGGGATTGTTGCCTCATGATCCAAGATAACTGTCAACTCAAGTGCTCACATTCCAAAGGCCAAAGATAAACATAGGCCAGGCTAATGAGAGAGTAGGCTCTCCTTTGGTAACTTTTTTTTTCATTAAGTCTTTGTAGGAACCTCCCAGGAGAATTCCTCTTTTGTCTCATCAGCTAGGCTGAGTCCAGAACCCTTTCTTGTTGCAGAGGATGCAGGTTAGCAGTTGGGAGGTGGACAAGGGAAAAAGCGGTTGAAACTGGTTATTGGACAGCAAGTGGGTCCCTTATGATGTGTATCAAATATATGCTTCTGGCCAGCATAATGTTCCCTCAATATAAAACTATAAAATGAGAGACAATAGGTGAAATCACTGTTTTCAGATTTTGGACGAGATTCAGAACTGAGTCTCTTGAGAAAGGAAAGCAGATAAGGTGACTCACACCAGCACTTCAGCTTTCATCCGGGAGAAACTTTTGCACGGCAATAGAGAGGGCAGGTGAACCCAAACAGGTATCATTTTCTTGCTCAGGGAAGGAAACCAAAATCCAAGTTGACAGGCACCAAGATGGCTGGGATTTGTGGGCTAGAGTAATAGAAAAAAAGGAGATGTGCAGAGGTATTCCAAACATCTGCATAAGAGTCCCTTTGAATCTTCAGCCAAATACTAAACTGTGGATGTGCAAGATGAGACTCCATGAAGTTGAGTGAATAAGAGCTATCAGAGAAGGAGATACCCCCAGGATGCTGTGAGCTGAACAGTAACCAAAGCCCGCACAAGCATGGGAAACATTTGATACTAAACAAAGTGAAAAAACCTATGAATACCCCAGAAAGGCTATGCTTAAGGAATGGCAAATGTAGCTCTAGAGTAAAGACTGCTCTGACACCTGCCCTAAGAAAGCTAAAAAACAACCCTGGACAGAATCATACTGATTCACAAGTACATTAACTGCCTACTCAACAAAACTCAAAATTAAGGAAGAAACAAAACATCTATATACCAACAAATAAACATCTATATACTATATCTCATCCATATATAAGCAAAAATTAATAAGATATAGAGAAAATTTTGCTGCATAATCGAGAGAAAAAATCAGCCAAGAGAAACAAAATTAATTCTATATCATTAAAATATGTAAAGGCAGAATTGAAAATAGAAATGTCCTAGAAGAAAATGCAGGTGGAAATTTCAAGTTTTTACACTGAAAATAAAAAGTAAATAAATTGAATGCTATATTTGATGACAATGATTTGTAAATATCCGTTAATCAACAACAAAACACTTTGTGAGCTGAATTAAAACAAACTGCAAACTGGGAATGAAAGTTCTATGGAAAGTGACTAAATACAGGGTTTTTGAAAGTAGTAAAAAAAATGCAAAGAATAAAGATGTATGCTTACAAAAATACTGATTAGCAATAAACATAAAAAATGTTCAACTTCTCTAATAACAAAATTAATGAATTTAGATTCCAAAAACTTAAATCACATAAAAGAACACATTCTCTATACCAAACTTCATGAGATAGACTTAATGAAAATATGTGGATACAGCTGAGATAAGAATTTCTTTGGGCCACCTAGAAGATAAAATTTTACTCAATTTTCTCAAATTGTGATCCCTTTGATATTAGTCTTAAAAAAATATGAATTCTTTGATCAAAATTGCAGAATTATTTGATTCTATTATCACCCTTAGAGACTTATAAAGCATATTACTATTGTATTGACTCTGCTACTCAGCTATTGATTTCCAAACTAATTTCAGTCAAAAATTTTTAAACATAATGCCTATTAATATCTCATAGAATGCACATTGGAAAAGCTTGTTTCAAAGTAATGCATGATTTTCTTGCGTCATTTACTTTTTTTCTAAAAACACTTCCGCATATAGATTTTATATATATACCTATTATTAAAATCAATTTCTGTTGGAAACTTTGTAAATTATATCTTTATATCCATTTTTTCTCCTATGTTTACAAAACAAATCTCTTTTGTTTGATGTGGCAATGTGCATCCCCTATGGCCTTACACCAAGTTTTAGCAAATAAATTCTAAATAGAAGTAACTAGATATGGCTTCTAGGGAAGCCATTTAAGAGGTAAGGATTTGTTGGTGTGCCTATTTGCTCTGTGCCTTTATACAGCTTGAAATATAAGTAGTATGTAAAGATTTTTAAAAATCTAAATATTGATCAAAGAATCAAAAACCATTAGCTTTGTTTAACTTCATAGCAATCATTTCCTATAAATCTGTTTCTAAATACAGTTCTATTCATAAATGTATGAAACTAAATTTTGTGGTGAGATATTTATTTCACCCTTTGTGAAAACTACAAATGTCTAAAGTATTATTATCCTGGGCTGAGATCTATCTAACTTCTACTTTGTTCTTTTCACATGGAGAAAATATGACTTCATAACAGTTCCTAGCACAACTGGACTTGGGAATGCTGGGAAATAGATAGCTCTAAAATATGTGGGAAAAAATGAAGGGGATAGAAATTGCTGAGTGTTATCATTTTAATGGCATTGTAGTCTTTTTCTCTTCTTCAGATACAGATTCAGGGACTGGAAAGAGAGATACAATTGAACTCTGTAAGTCTAAACCAGAATGGAAGGGCAATAACCCAAACCGCTCGCAGGGTTCTATTGAAGATGGGCTGCTTTGCCATTATTGCAAATTGCCCTGCAATTTTCAAAGGTAACTATAGAGACTTGAAATTTTTATCTGTGGAAAAGTGATGAGATACAATCCAGGTTCATTTAGAAAGTTTCACCTGATTCAAAAAGGGCCAAGGAAATCAAACCCACTTCTGAAAATCTCCATGCATATTAGTTCTTTATAATTACAAGTGGAAATCTATGGAGTGCTGAAGCTGTCACTTGAGGACCTTCTAAATAACTTGCCACAAAAAAAGAGAGAGAGGAGTAATATTTAATGTGAGATAAATTACAAAGAAGGTATCTCCCAGCTTTGCATGTAAAAGGAATCTCCATTAGGTAGATAATTAACCCCCAAAAGATCCTGAGCTATTGATACATACACAAACTTCAATTCAGAAAATGAAAATTGCAGTGAATAAAGAAGGACAGGAGAAGCAGATTCACAAATGAGGAAATAATTAGTAAAAAAATATATGGGAAAATACTCAGTCTTACTCAGAATAATAAAAAATAAAACATAATGAAAAGATTGACTCAAGATGGCAATTAACCACACAAATCCAATTACTCTCAACCCCAAATCGCAAAAATGACAGGAATGATATAAAGAAAATAGAACAAAGTATCATCAGCAGACTAGAAATGTTTTTGAAATTCTTGTACTATAAAAATCACACTGACTGGATTGATGGAGCGGACGCCATAGAGTGTGTAAAATAAAAAGACAGCTGCAGTGACGTTAGCCAGTTTGGAGGTTATCCAAGTTCACAGGTAATTAAAACATGATAGGATGATTAATTGGGGAATTATTGGGTGGCTGCTGTAACAGACAGATCCTGAAATCTCACTGGTTTAGCACAACAGAAGTCTCCCAACTTGGTCACATGACATCAGCAGCAGGATGGGAGAGGCAGTGGTAGGGGAGCGGCTGCTGCATTCTGTTCTCAGACTGAGAGATCTGTTACCTTCCACCTACAGCTTCAGATATTTCTCCAGGATAAGAAAGAGGTGGATGGGATCACACCCTTATACTGTGGGCAAGTGTGACCCATTCCTGCATCACGTCCCTCAAAGGTCTCTGTACTTTGGAAATTCTGTCCAGAGCTCTAAGTCTGGTGCCTGAAACTGCCAAGAAACCGCAGTGACTTCCACACAGGCACTCCAAGTCTGGACCTGATCCAGCATGGGTCATGGTCACCAAAAGCCCTTCTCTGAAATTGCTGAGTTCCCCTGAATGTCTCCAAAAGGTCAGAGCTGTTTAAATAACTTGCTCTGTTTAAATAACCAGTTCCCTCTCTTTCTGGGAGTCCCATTATATACAGTTTAGACTCTGGGTACTGTGCATGGATCATGGTGCTCTACTTAACTTTGATGTTTAGTCTTCTTGTTTTCTGTGCTTTCTTTTTGATAGTTTCTGTTGCTGTCTTATCCAGTGCCTGATCTGATATTTATCCTATTTAATTTATTTTTCATCTCAGATTAAGGTATTTTTCATCGTCAAAATTTCTTTTGGGATATCTTTTATGTATATGCAAAGTGTGTGTGTGTGTGTGTGTGTGTGTGTGTGTGTGTGTGTGTGTGTAGAGAGAGAGAGAGAGAGAGAGAGAGAGAGATCCCATCTCTTCTCAACATTGCTCATATTTTTTCTACCTTCCTTAGCACATGGGAAATATTTATAGCAGATGCTTGAATGTACTTTTCTGCTAGTTCTGTCATCTCTGGAGCTTGTTGTATTCCTTTAAATAGGGTTAGATATATTTCTGGTATACAGATAAATTATTTGGCATCATTTGGGTGTTTTAAGGACTTACTTTAAGGCTTTGTTAGGGTGTGCACAGAGCACTCATTAGTCCAGGGTTAATTTAGCTTTTGTACTAAGTATTTTTTGCAAATTCCTACCAAAGTGTTACATATAATGATGTCTTTCTACTGTTGCTGAAGGTAATGCGAAGTATTCCCAGTCTTTGTTGAGGTCCAGTAATTGTTCTTCCTACTTTCTGATAGTTATTTTTCATGGTTTTTCTCCCACTTATTTATGCACAGAGGGTCCCTCTGCAGTTCACTGGGTTTGCTTTCCCCCTTTGAGTTTGCTTCCCCCACAGCTTTCCATCACACAAACACATCTGCCCACTCCTCACCCCCTGCCCCTGAGCTCCATTCTCAGGTTCTCTGATCTACAAATTGTTGCTATCTGAGCCTCCTCCCTGTGCATGGACACTGCCTGCAGGCTGTAGGCTGGTGCAGTCATAGAGATCACCTTGTTTATGTTCCTTCCCTCAGGAATATATCTCTTGCTGCCTAGTATCCAATGTCTAAAAACTGGTTTTGATATATTTTGTCCATCATTCTAGTTTAGATAATTCTTGTCCCTTCACTCCATCCTGATCAGAAACCTCTCAATAAAGCTTTAATTTGCATTTCTCTGATGTTAACTTCTCAATCAAAGGGTACACTCCAAATGTTTGAGACATACTGCCTTCTTGCTCTCCAAAAAAGGTGTTAAAAATTTGTGTTCTGTTTAGTTTTGGAAAGTGCTTATTTTCCTGCACCTATAATTTCCAATCTTAAAACACTGGACATGAACAGACTGTAATCAGAATAGGAAACATAAATGCCTTTAAACATGAAAATAAGCTCAATCAAACATAGACTATAGAGACCCAAAAAACAAAGTTAGGGAAAAAACAACTCAATAAAAGTAAAAACCATGCAAAAAGTGAAAACATCAAATATTATGCTATTAATCAGAAAAGATACTGCATTAATAAAACAAAAGCAGAATTTTGTTTCTAAAAGAATTTTCAGGGAACAAAAAATTATCTATAAATATGATTATAAAAATAAAAATAATTTAAAATGTTGAGGAAATTTACCGCTCACACATATCAAAGAAGACAAAGATGTGGGTAATAAGAGAAAAAATAAATAAGAAAAATAAGAAAGCCAATCCAGGAAATCCAAAGTCTAAGTAATACAAGCTCAATAAACAGAAACAAAGAACAGGTAATTAGCAGTGAAATAATTGAGGAATATTCCCCCAAACTGATGTTAGATTGAGAGGGTGCCCAGAACAGTTGATAAGAAGAAACCTAGATGAGGTACATTATTGTGAAATTTTAAAACACTGGAGCAAAGAAAAGATTTCATAAATTTTGAGAGAAAGTAGGAAGAGGAAGAGATAAAAAAGAGGAGATGAGGAGAAGAAGAGAAAGAGGGAGAGATGAGGGAGAAGAGAGGAATGGGGGAAAGAAGTCCATGTAACTGAATAGCACCTACAATGGAATCTAGAAAGACAATGGAGAAATGACTTCAAATGACATGTAACCTAGAATTCTACTTAACCAAATTATCAAACAAGAGTGAAATTGGATATAGGCATTTTCAAATATTATCTCAAAAGAAAAAAAAAAGAACTATCTTCTACTGCACTACCATGAAGTAAAACTGATTAATGTGTTATGCCAAAATAAGGACGTAAACCTCATTTATATATATATATATATACATGTACAAACACATACATATATACACACATGCATATATGTATGTTTACACATGTGTGCATATGTGTATGTCTATATATATATTTTTTTAAGAAAATTGGAGATCTAACACAAAAGAGATGCAAATGGAATTTCCAAGAGATAAGTGAAGAAAAATCCCAAGAGGGTAGTTAATCAAGTACAGAGAGCAACTAAAACAGAATTACTCAAAACACTGACCTGTTGAGGTCTACCATTAGCAAGATGCCCCTACTTCTGGCCATCATTTTCAAATGAGGACTGAAAATGTCCAGATAAAGCTTGACCCAAACTCTCACATGCACTTGACTTATTTGAATCATGTACTGATTCTTCTCATCTCTACTCTATACCCTGACACTTGTTTCAGCTGAAAATATTCATTTTTCTCTAGAGAAGCACTTTACTTTGACATATTTTAGAAAGCTTGTGCTATGCCATAGTAAATTTAAAAACAAGAAATAATAATTTCCCCTCGATTCTATTCCAACCAAATCTCCAGCTCCTGGCCCTTTATACAGATGCCAGATATCCCAACCAAGGTAAGCCCTGCTTCCCAGGATTCACTCTTAACTGTGATCTCTGACTTCCCCAAAAGTGTTATCAATAAACTTACAGGAAACTTTGAGGTCAGGCTATGATTCGAAGACTGTAATTTTTCTGTTTTATGTAACAGTAGCAATACTGTCTTCTCCTTACACAGCTAGCTTTGTGATTGCTACTCAGCTTTTCAAAATTAAACAATACAATAATAGTTGCCAAAGCTACAAAGAGAAACTCTAGGGCCTCCCTGGTGGTGCAAGGGGTTACTATGAAGCTATCCGCAGCCACTGCAGCATGAGTTCGATGGATCAGGGCCAAGGAGCTTCCCACACGGGGCAGCAGGCCTCCTATCTTGCCTGCGGCTCCCCTCAGCACTGTATTTCAGTAGATCTGCCTGTTCTGCTCCCCACTCTGTCGCTGGTGAATCCTCTCACCTGCACCCCAGCTCTTGTATGCATAAATAAATCTTTTTTAAAAAGAAAAACTATACTGAACACAGACCTAATATAGCAGTTGTCTAGAAGGATAAGAAGGTTCAATTGTGATAGACAAAGAGCTATCTTTAAAGTGTAATGTCTTAATCTAGTTAATATACTCACAAATTTTCATTTTTCTAATTATTCTTTAAAACGTATATTTGCATTTAATACACTCTTCTAAATGTCCTATACACCTCACAATAAAAAGAAAAATATATAGGAATGTAATAATGTTCATAACTGTAAAAGCAGGCCATAAAATGAAATGTGTGTTATGATTACAACTATGTGCACTACACGACTGGGGAGAACAGAATGGAAGACAGTAATGCCCTAATGAGAACAGTAAATTATAGTTGAGAGATTATGCATGATTTTCTCACAAACCCAACCATTTTCCAGTGACTTCAAATGCATAATACCCTTTAGTCCTCACCATTCTGGGAGGCCCAGGTTTTTCATAATCCTCATATTGCAAATGAAGAAGCAGAGGCTCACACGATTTAACAAAACATGCCTGTAGCCTCAAGAAAAAGCGGATCAAAGACCAAAACTCTGTCATACAAACTATCTAGACCACCCTTGTCTCCTATCTTGCTCAAGTGACAATCTCACTAAGCCTCAGCTTCTTCATCTGTAAAATAATAATGGTGATAAAGGTGGGGCTTTAACCAAAACTTTTATCATGGTTCAGCAAAATACAGCACCTCTCCTGACTCACCGCTGCTCCCCTCAGCAGTGTATTTCAGTCGATCTGCCTGTTCTGCTCCCCACTCTGTCTCTGGTGAATCCTCTCACCACCTCAAACCTCTGGCCTACACCCCAGCTTGTGTGCATAAATAAATAAATCTTTTAAAAAAAAATGAACATGAGCTCACTGCCCAGCAGGAACTGATACATTCAAGAACTTATGGGAACCTATGTATGTATTTGCGCTGATGCTAGAACAGAAAGGAGGAAAGCTTGAACTGGGCTTAGGAGGTAAAAGCAGCTGGGGAAGGCTTTCTTAAGGAAATGTTACACACTCTGACATCTACAGTTGAGTTGGAAATGAAACTATGCCCATGCTATGTCCTAAACCTTACCTTGAAAAAAGCAAAAAAATGATGACAGTTGGAGTCGAGACAAGGATATTACAATATACAGAGTTTAATATTACCAAACTGAAAAGGTCTATAGCTACTGTCAAAATAAATAAAAAGGAATAAAGACCAAAAGGCACTGGTTTGGATTACCATATCAGAAAAACTTGAATATGTACCGAGAATTATAAAATAGCAAAAAAATTGCTAATTATATTAGGTGTGACATGGTTATATATTTTTGACGTCTTCTTCTGTTAGAGATGTAGAGTTCAATTTCCATAGTTAAATTTCACAATTGGCCCAGAATGGGAACAGGATGGGAATGAAACAGGGCAGAAGGACACAGGGTGTCCAGTTCTTTCGTGGCGCCAACTGAAATAGGGGCGGACAGGGCACAACTGCCCAGGCTCTGAGGCAAGAGACCCCAAAAGCCCCAAAAGGCCAAATACAACAAAGGCCAGCGCCTGATGAGAGGACAGGGCACTGCCTGTGGGTTCTCACCCGCGCGCACAATTCCAAGAGACTTCAGGCTACAGGAACAGCAAACATGGGGTTTACTTCACAAACAGGGGAAACAGAGAGCTCACTGCAGCCTCAGGTGGCGGCCGCCTCACCCAGAACGCATCGGGGACGGCAGCTCCTTGGGAGGTGCTGGGTTAGACCCACAAGCAGGTCCCTGAGACACCAGGCGCAGGCCTCTGGGGCTCCTTTCAGGCTACGTCAGACACAGGCCCGGAGGCCCAGTCTCTGCAGAGTCCTTCGGCTTCTCTTCCTCCTCGGAAGGCGGCTGCTGGTGCTTCTTTTTTTCTTTCTTCCCCAGAAGCCAGGAACGGACTTCTTTCTTCTCTCTTCGGAGTCTGGACCCGTCGTCTTTCTTCTCCTGGGGGCTGGTGACATCACAGTCTTCTCCTGTTCTTCTCTTTTCCCCCTTCCTTCAATCCCTCCAATCCTGGCTTATATCCTCTCCCTGAGTACCATCCACAAGTCTGATTGGACAATTTTTCAATCCTGGAGCTGATTGGACCTACCCATCAACTCCTAGCACCTGATTGGTCTGTTCAAAAAGGCAGTTACTGGGCAGGAGCAACTGCCATAACTGACTTATGGTGAAGCAGCAGGCCTACCCATCAGTTCCTAGCACCTGATTGGTCCGTTCAAAACAGCAGTTACTGGGCAGAAGCAACTGCCACAAATGCTCTGCAGCATCGGGGTAAGAGGCCCCACCACTCCTGCAGTCTCCTACTGCTAAGGCAGCTTGGTTCCGGTAACAGGAATAGGAATTATGATTATAAAAGAAAGTAGTATAAGAGAAAAATCATCAGGAATTTAGTGAGAATTATGTTATTTTTACTTGTATTTTGACATTTTCCATAATAAAATTTTTAAATTAAAAAATATGCCACTAGTGACCTTGAAGGAAACGTTTCAGATAAGTGCTGTGGGGAGAGATTTCAAAGGATCAAAAAGTACCTGGGTAATAAAAACATGAAGGCAGCTCAAGAATTTTGATCATAGTTAAGATGAGCAATGGAGATAGAAATAGAGATATAGAGTACGTAAATAAAGAAACAAACATTTTGACTGCTTATCAGGGAATCCTAAATGCATTTGTGGATCTAAAGGAAGAACCCAGTGGAGGGCAATAATTGAATAAAGTGAAAATTAAGTCCCCAAATGGTAGGCACGGGTCCTAAAGGGAGAGGTGGTTCAGTTATCAATAAAGGAGCAGAAGAAACTACTTTCAACCCCATGTCTGATGGAGCAAAATCTTTAGCTCTTCTGCCAACCTGGGCACCACCTATGTCAAAGAGATGGTGGCCTTCACCATTATAACCAGAAGGGAGCTATTGTGATGCAACGCTTGACCCTGGAGGGCAGAAGCTACCATCACAAAGGAGGGAAAGATGGGTGAAGAAATAAGTACAAAGAGCAAAAGAGACAGTAACTCAGAATAAAAGATCTGATAATAAAAAGAAGATGGCATTGAGGTGAATCACATCACTCACACCTAGCCCTGCTGTTCCACCATCACCAAGTCAATCAGATCCCAGTAAACAGCCTCAGGTCTGGATTGAGGAAATGCAAGAGGTCTGGTCCAGGTTGGAGTTAGAAATCTAAAGGTTTATATGGGCTCAGCTTGAGGCACAGATAATGGGGAAGGGGAAAGAGTACATGTGTTCATTTCAGACATTCCAACACCCAGATTCACCAGGTCCCAAATCTCAAGGGTCAGTTCAAACCCAGGCCACACTTTTTGATTTGAAATGCCAGTAGGTTAAATTGCTAATCACTAAAAGGACACGCATTATTACCCAGTTTAATGATGCAGGAATTCTGCTCACTAGTTCTTTGTAACTCAGTTTCCATAGTTACTCTTACGTTGGTCCATGGTGGTAGAAAATTATTTCAAAATAATTATCCTTAAGAAATAAAACTTAAAAATTTAATGCGAAAAAAAATGCTTCCTCTCCATGCAAAACAAAGAAATATTACCCACCTTTCCCCCACCACCATCCAAAAAGATATCTGAACCAGAGGTCCTTTGAGAATTGACACAGTCCCCAAATGTTAAGAAACTAGAATTACACTGGAACAAATAATTTTCTTAACAGTGCTAGCAGAGGAACGGAGAACTATTTTTTTCACTGTTTAGTTGCTTTAATAGAGATTGTATTTCTCTCTTCCATTCACTACTTGAGATGCAAAGCCAGGGAAATGGTCCAGTAGGTGAGAGTACAGACACTCTAATTAGTGTCATTGTAACCAGGGTTTCTGCCTACCGATATGCTAAATCATGTGAATTACATAAATAGTGAAAGAGAGTGGCAAGTCTTTCAGATATGCCTTCCTAGTTGAATCCATATTCTGACTCTAATTACAGCTACAAAGATTTCCTTTATAAAATCTCCTATTTCTAACTTTCCATCCATTATTGACTTCAGAGGTGCCTCCTCACCCACAGTCCTCACAACAACACTCACTTTGTGTGTTTTCTCCTCCCTGGGACACAATCCATTTCCCCTCACCAGGAATTCTCACTGACAATACCTGGAGAGCAGTTATTCTCAGAGAACAGCTTGCCCAGTGCCAGGCTTCATTTGTCTTTCTGCACGGGTCATTTATCACAGGAAGGTGGCCTATTGAGGTAAATCCTAATTGAAAGCGTCTATGTTCTCCTGTGTGCTACCTAGATGCCAGCGCTGAACACAGGAAATTATTTTTCGCCTACATTCAGGTGCTTCAGTACAGAACTGGACAAAGTCCCACCAGCAGCAATAACACCTGCCCTGTCACTGTCTTTGGAATATTCTCCCAGTTCTGGCATATTAGTATTCACTTATGTTGGAATTTACTCATGCAATGGAGCTTTCCCCATGCCAAAGGCTTTGTTTCTATAGTAGTTTAATATTAAAACCCAACATGAGAAGATTAGACTCCCAAATTGAGACTTCTTCCTGCATCCATTTCTTCACACTTCCCCTACCCTCTCTCTATCCTAATGAATTTGACATTATATGTAGACTCCATGAATAAACAACTCAGACACATTCATTCATTCATTCATCAAACACAAGTGCTTTCAATGTACCAGAGACAGTGGTAGGTATATCCAAATCATTAGAAGAATGACTTCTATTTTGAAGGAGAATTTATACACAACATAAATACAAGCACTGATTGCTGGTTTTCAACACTTAGAGTCAATCCATACCCAAAACTTGGGCAGGGCAGAATGTGAATGTGGCAAGAAATGTGGTGTAAAAGTACAGATGATAAGTGTTGGGAAGTGCAAGGGAGGAAAGATGCAGAGAGTAAGGGTTGGGGAATCAAGAGACACTCTCTAGACTCTATAGAAGAATAAACAAAAGTACATTAAGGCTACTGAGTTAATTACAGTGGATGCTCCTGGTGCCTGCCACATTGCCACTTCCTTATCTACTCCTCCCCTGCCTTTTGCTAGTCAGCACAGTCCAGATTGTATTCAAATTCAAATCTAATTATGGTAACACACACCTTTTGACAGTCTTTAGCAGTGTATATGTACCTGCTTCTAGCCAAAGTCATGAGGGGAAATTTGCCCTGACCTTCTGAGAGACATATAAAGGGAAAAATGACCTCTCATATTCTTTTAGACAATATCTGAACTAATTAACCTTATAGCTGAGCTATCTTGGGACATCTTATTGAGAGGAAATACATTTTCCTTACTGCTTAAATATTTGTGGTTGAATTTCCTTTACTAGAAGTGAAAGCATCTTAACATGGTAACCCATAGAGGAATCTTACATGGTAATTTAAGTCTACTGGGTAGAAAAGAGAGAAGAAAGAAATGCAGGTAAATTCCAATGTATAGTAGAAAGTAAACAAACTGTGTAAGTATAATGTATTTTAAAGTGAAAAGAAAGAGCAGTATAAGAATTCTATTTAGAGGGATGGAGTTAGCATCAGAAGAAACAGAGGTTAAAAATGGGGCCAGAACTGAGTAGGGAAGGGGTGGGTAACTATTGCGTTTCATTTTAAGTCTTTTGTACTAATTTATTTTTGAACTATGTGCATGTATTATTTTTGATAAAAGTTTTTAAATTTACATTAAAAAGAAAATGAATTCAAAACTAGATATTAATTTCCTCTCCTGGAGGCACTGAAAAGAAAGTAAGACTTTTTCTCAAGGCAAATCAGCAAGTTAATAAAAGTGCTCTTAACCCAGGAAGAGTTCCAAGGGCCCCACGCTTTCCCTCTTGATATGAGTCTAGTGGTATTCTCTTTGTGCAGATGTGGATTAGGCTTTTGGAAGTGAAAGTGTTTGAAATACGAGATAAGAGAGCTTATGAGGCAAAGATACATATTTAAAAAAACACACACACACACACAAAAAACACCAAAAAAACCTAGCTACAGTGCAATTAGTTTTCCTTCCAAACAATGCAAATGGCTCTCATAACCCATTTTGTCAATGTAAGTAGCAGTTACATGAGTGGGATAACTAAACATGCTGAATTTCTTGAACTAAAGTAAGACATGAATTTTCTCTAAGCCGATTTAACTCTTCAAAGTATAAGAGAAATTCACCTTGGTTATCCTGACAGTCTCCTCAAGGATATGAACAAAATATATCTCCCACACATCTTTGATAGTGTTGACTAGATTTACTAGTGACTTAACTCGAGCCACCAGCAGAGTTTCAAATCAGCAGAAAGACATTCCTCTTCAACAAATCCCAAACCTTCCAAAGCTACAATTTTGTTCCCAGGGGATCAGAGTTATTAAAACAGGTTCTAGGACCAGAACAATCCTATAACTTCCAGAATCCAAGAGAAATAAACATTGATTGCCAATCTTATTCACTTAATGATGTCCCATTGAATTTATGGTTAGTAGGTCATTTCTTTTAAGCAGTTTTTCAGTATTGTAAGCCATGCAAATTGGCTTCAAGTCCATTGAAATTATCCTGACTGTTATAAAGTCTTATAAAAACTGACTTATAATAACATTAAATATACATTGACCTCCCCATTAATAGTTTTAAGAATACATCCTATAAAGCATATGAAGTTTTGCATTGCAGCCTCATTTCTTTAATAAAAATTAAAAGCAATCAAAAAGCCAAACAGCAAGAGAATGATTGAACAAATAATTCATATTAATGTGGAATATTATAGTTATTAAAACAAAAATAAAAATCATAATTACATAGAACTTCATGAATTGTCACAGAAAAATGTCCATGTAAAATTGTCATATAAAGAAAGTAAGTTTTAGAAATAGGTATGCTAATACAATTCCATTTTTCAAATGTGTACATATATGTATGCATGTATGTTTGTGTGTGTGTATGTGTGTGTGTGTGTGTGTTCTCACATGCCTGGGAAAAGGTATGAAAACGCATACCTAAAACTGCTCATGGTTATCACATTGGCACACAGAATTAGAGTGGAATAGCTTTACCTTTAAACTACTAAAGATTTTGAATTGTGGTACCAACGATGCATTATTTTGTACTGAAAGAAGAAAATTTACTTATTGGGAGTGTGGAAGAGGTTATAAAATTCCCTTCTCCAGGACCACACCTACTATCACAATTTAGTGAAAATCTGTCCAGTTTTTCAATATCTTTGGGAAATAATTGTTTGCAGCCTTTTTTCTGTAACTTTGCCATAATAATAGTTTCCTGATAGGTAGTAGGTGCTTCAAAAACTTATTTAATATTTTAGTAAAAATATAGCCTCTACTACATCCATTCTACAGAGAAAATGAGACAATTAAACAAGACTACAAAAAACTAGCAAACAGCCTAGTCAGGATTCTGAGGTAGCTCTAACTGGTAGCTTCTCTTCTTCCTAAGACTATACCATATCTACTAAGCACATGGATCTAGGTCAAACCCTTTACTTCACTTCAAATTCAATTATCTTTGTAAATGTAAACAGCATATACGATGAGAATCTAAAATCCTACTTTGTAGAGTTGTTAAAAAAAGAAAAATTTTTAACAGGCCCAAAGAGATATAGATACCCAATGTTTACTGCAGCATTATTTACAATAGCCAAGAGCTGGAAACAACCTAAGTGGCCATGAACTAATAAATGAATTAAGAAAATGTGGGATATATACACAATGCAATACTACTCAGCTATTAAAAAAAAAGATGAAATCCTGCCATTTGCAACAACATGGATGGATCTAGAGGGAATTATGTTTAATGAAGTAAGTTAGAAAAAGATGAGGGCCTCCATGGTGGCGCAAGGGATTAAGTCTCAGACTATGAAGCTGTCACAGCCACTGCAGGATGAGTTCGATTCCCAGCCAGGGACCTTCCCACACGGCACAGCAGACCTCTCCTGTTTCACCCACTGCTCCCCTCAGCAGTGTACTTCAGTCAGTCTGACTGTTCTGCTCCCCTCTCTGTCTCTGGTGAATCCTCTAATCACCCCCATGTCTCTGGCTTACACAGCAGCTCTTGTATGCATGCATATATAAATCTTTAAGAAAAAAAAAGATAGATGCTGATATGATATATGTTAAGCTAAACAAATTAACTAAATAAAACAAACTTTTTGGATGGTGAAACCAATTAAGGGTTACTAGAAGGGAAGAGGGAAAAGGGTTGAGACTTTTAGGGGTGAACTGTATACATAGATGCTGATTTATAATTATTTACACCTGAAACACATAATATTAATTAAAATATACACATAATATATATTACATATAACAATTATTATATTAATTTCTCTTCCACCCATCACTCCTGTCTCCTAAAGAAAATTATCACAAGCCACCATGTTCTCTACAGCCCTGTCTTCTATCTTTGACCTATTTTTTTAAACTATTCCTTCAAATCTCTCCAAGTTCTCTAGATTCTCTAGATTTGAAATCCAAACAGATATCTCCAATGCTGAAGACGTCCTCACAGTTTCTAAAGTCCTCATCCCAATAGCCTGCAGGTGTGATCTTTTGTACATTAACAAAAACAAAAATATTGTGGACTCAGGATCATTTAACTTCTATATCTTTTTCAGCTCTACTTGCAAATGGTTGTCATTCCTGACATTGAATTTGTAATGTTTGTTAGCAACTCTGTGGGAGGGTCTGTGGGAGGGATAGTGGGCAACAATATTTAGAGAGAAATGTTCATTAGAGCCAAAGAGGAAAACTCAGTAGGACTTAGGATAATACAATGCATAGTAAATAAGAAATGAGAACAAACAATAGACACTGGAGGGGCCATACCTCTGTCCCCTTTGTGTATTCTGAGACATGACTGGATTTATTACTGATGCTGTATACCCACACAGCTTCAGTGACCAGCAACGTCTTTCATCCCTTTCTACTTCATCCAAAGATCATACTCCCCAGGGACCTAGCACTTCATAATAATGATTCATTATTTATTCCTGCCCTAGGACATTTCAAATGAGTGTTTCAAACCACTGCTGGTTATTATATTGGATTTAACTCTACTGATGCATTTATTGACACCACAGGAAGCACCAAAATACAGAGGTCTCCATAGCTCTTTGAAAGCTGCATCTTTGATTTTCTTTCATGACTACTGAAACCTAGCATAGAGAATCTTTCCTATAATAGTATCATACTAAACATATTTGTTGAATGAATTTATAAAAGAAACTTTAAACAATCTATCAGAATAAAAAAATTAATGACTATTTTTGAGGAACTGATTTTTTTTCTTAATGAGCATTCCAAACTTTTTTGTAGCCTGGGCCAAAAAAAACCATGATGTAGGCGCTGAATCGGGCATTTCCTGGCTTGTGAACATACTCAGTAAGTATTTACTGAAAAAATGAATGACAAACAGTATTACTAGATTGTCTCATTCTGTTTCCTGATGATATTACATGAGTGCTATGAACAGAATAGGACAACTACACCTGCTCCTTTTTTACCTATTTTTAATTTCTCCACCTGGGTTCACTGTTACCTGAGTCACAATGTTTATATATCCTGTAAGTAGGAAAATACATAACCCATGAGAGAGAAAATTCAGTAAGCTACTTTCAAGACATTTTCAGAATATCAAAGTCTTCATGATCAACAGAAGAAAAGGGGACACAGGTTCCCCAGCCCCCTGGCTCTACCCCAAAAATGACTTCACCTAAACTCTAGTACAAGTCTTCACTTTTGCAAAGGTAATGATCCTTGCCCAGTTTAACTTCATTTGCTTGGCCTCTTAAATAAAGGCTTAGTGCAGTGAAAAGAAGACATGGTGAAGTAAAAGGTCAACCACATGTTTCCATGGAATGTCCCTGAATTGGAAAATGACTCAGGCGACAACATATCATAAAGCAATTCTATTATGATAAGATTAAAAAGCCACTCGTATTAACTAGCTTGGTAATTTTCTTACTCTGATCTAAAAGCATTTGCTAATGGCATTTCAAGAAGACAGATATTGAATCTGTCCTTCCTATAAGTCACTGAATATATTAATTGGTGGCTAAGTCACAAACCTATGCATATAGAAGGGCACAGGTCTGGAAGGACAGGTGAAAAGGAGGACCTGTTTACTTTTCACTCCATAATGTTTATATAGTGATCTTTCTAAAATGCAAACTAGACCAAGTCCATCTCACTTACAAAACCTTTCAGCGGCTTCCCATTGCCCTCACTCAAGGTAACCCACAAGCGTGGCATCTACCCTTTTCAGGATCTGGCATAAAATTCTCCATTAGGGATTTAAGTAGACTAAACTTGTTGCTATTGTTCATTTTAACAATAAAAAAACAATAGCAATTGCTAGTAAATAATAATTGATCGTGTCTTTCAATTATCAGAAACCAAGAGTGTTTAGAACACGGTAAATAAATACTGCATCAATGAATGACTGAAATGTGACAGAATGAGAAGGGAAGGAATGATTCTTATAAGAGTCCGTCCACTTGCTTTTAGGCAATATTGTGAAGGGGAGAGAGAGAGGGAGGGAGAGAGGGAGGGAGGGAGGGAGGGAGAGAAACTGATACATATACAGATATTTCACGTTAAAAGAGCATCGGATCTGACCCTGAGGCAGCAGACTTTGCCTAAAGAGCAGAGGATAAAATATGAAGGAGATAAATTCTACCTTGAACCAAATCTGAAAAAGGGTATTTTGGAGAGAGAAGAAGGGGCAAAGAATCATGTACTTTTGAAATATGTGGATTCAGCTGTCCTTAAAATATTTTATATATAGAAAAAAAACAGAGAGAAAAAAGAACATATGTATGTATGTATGTATGTATGTATGTATGTAGCTAGCTAGCTAGCTAGCTACATAGCTATCTATCTAACTCTCCATCTGCTAGCCAAAATCAGACATTTTAACTTGGTTGCAATCTTCAATGGAGGTTGCTAATCCCAAGAAAATGAGGGATTTACTTGTTTACTTTGTTATCTTCAAGGCAAATTTTAATCACTCACTTAACATTCCAAACCCCCCTGGAATCAATAATTAAAACATTTTACTGAAAATAAAACTGTATTCTGCTTCTGTAACTCTAGAGAATTAGAACCCCAACTCACTTTAGTACCATTGTAGTCTAGGGAGGGGAAAAAATCTTACCAGGGAAATCACATATTACTAGTGTTAATGCTTCTCCCAGGCCACAAATTGCAGATCATTGAGGATTAGGAAACAAACTATCACCTAAACCATTCCCTATAGACATTACTAACTAAAAATATTATTGCACCTACTAATTACATCAACCAAGTAGTTTGACTGAATGAATCCACAATCCTGAATATATGCATAGAGAATCACTGTTCTGTCAAAATCCTCCATCCCCACACTATCAGCAGCCTTAACACTCTTTACTCATTACTCAGGTCAAATACTTAATAGTCATCTCTGATTCTTCTAATATTCTACATCCAATAGAGCTATAAAGTTCTGACAGCTCTGATGACAATACATAATCTCTAAACTGGCCTTTCCCCAGTCTAAGTCAAGAGGTGGTCTTGGTCACCAGCACACTTGCCCCATTTGGCCATCCTCTACACAGTAGCCAAATTAATTTTTATTACTTCAGTCTGGATCTTTTCCTACATAAAACACTCAATGAATTCTCACTGCAACATGAATAAACTCCATACTCCTCACCGTGGCCTAGAACAACTTTGGTGACCCAGTACCTGCCTTTCCCTCCCACCTCACTTTCTCTTTTTCCTTTGTTTACCACATCTTGGTCCACTGAACTTGTTTCTATCCAAGATCCTGAACTGAGCCCCTCTCCCCACAAAAATATCAATGGCTGCTTTCTTCTCAATATTCAGACTTTAACTCAGACTTTCAGAGAGATCTTTCTTGAAGAATTTAGGTCAATCTCTTAACTCATTAAGCAACTTTATTTCTTTTGTGGTTACACTTTGTTTTCTTCTACTAAAGTGGAAGCTCTTTAAGGGCAGGGACCCATTAGTTTTGTTCTCTACTCCATCCTCAAAACTAGAACAGTTTCTGGCACTAAAGTGTTGGGGTAGCTAAGGCCTATGCCCCTGGGCCTTCCAGATGAGCAACACAGCCTCCAAGGCTGGTACAAAGCCTGCTGCTCTTCACTCCAAAATGAGGGGCTGAACTTCACTCCCTGATGTCCTGACACTGCGCAAGCCAGAGGGGAAGATGCCTGCATGGTGCTGTAGTTTGAACTCCACCCCTGATATCTTGAATGAGGGGGCTGCTGGGAAGGGGGTGGAATTGAGTAGCCATTTTGTGAATCTTTAAAAGGGAGTGATGCATGTGGGTTTGATCTCATTTTCATCAGAGCTGCTATAGAAAGCAGAGGTACCACTGGCTAGGAGGGTTGTTGGCCTTTCCAGGGGAGGGGAGCAGCAGCAGCAGCAGCAGCAGCAGGTCTGTAGCTGCAGCTCCACTGGGCACCATCTGTTGGTAGCTGAGCCTTCTCCCTCTCCCTCTCCCCTGTTAGTCAAAATCATTATTTTCTTTAGCTAAACCTAAGGCCCTTTTATTTGTATCTGTGGCAGTGGCTTGTGGGACCCAGAATCAGTGAAAGAGGTTCTGACCCTGTGACAGTTTTTAGACCCTTTACCTGATAATACTGTGCAATAATAAATATTTGTCAATTTATTCAGTAACACACACACACACACACACACACACACACACACACACACACAAAGGATCTTCTTTTCCATACACCAGATGTTAATATTCTGTCAGAATTAGCACACCTGTAAGGCACTATAGTTTGATTAACAATTTATCTCTTTGAAAGGAATATTTCAGACCACTGTGAGTATAAGATTTGTATTCCAGGGTAAAGAAATGACTTGACATGAGCAGTCACTTTAGGTAGTTCATTTTTCATTCTCACTGGATTAAGATCTAAAAGTCTGATTTCAGCACTCTGAGATCTTCAAACTAAACCTGATGAGTTATTTCCCCTCTCTAGTCAATTGACAAACAGAAACTTCTGGCCATTCTCACTATTATTTGCTCAGTATTTGATCTTTGGAATTCTGTTAGCTTCATCTTGGTGCAGTTATAGCTCCACTCTGTGGAAAAATAGGGGAGACAGGCAATCAAATATAGGTATGTTACCTCCACGACCACTGAGAAATTTGGGGAAACAATATAGAGATGACAACCTGTAGAAACACTCACAAAACATCAGAATGATGAAGTGTATTTTATTCTTATCTAGGTTAGTTATGGTAATCTCTAAAAATTAAATTTGAATCACAAGTCAATAAATGACAATTTATTTTCTTTCTTTCCCATTTTCCCACCTCTTTATATTTCCAAGAAGGCTTGAAACTGCTCAGAAATATTTTAAGTAATGGATCTCTGTCAGTAGTATCTGTGGTATGTATAAAAATCACAAATATAAAACACAAAGTTCGTTTTGGTTAGACCATAAATAAGATGATTAAAAGCAAATGATTTCCTGTATTTAGATGCAGCCATGGAAACTAGAAAGAGGCAGCACTCCCTTTTCTTAAAGGAAATGAATATTTTTCACTAACTAGAATCCCTTGCCCTTACTGAGGGAATAAATCCTTCATGAATCTGCCAGTAGTTATGAGCAACATGGAATCAAGACTCAATCAACAGGATCAAGAGATAGAAATGAGTTACTAATTTCTTTCAGAAAATCCCAACATTTTGTAGGATTCAATCGATTACACTTTTTGGTCTCCAAAGCATCAAAAGCATAGTCTGATTTCTAGTAACGCAGAAACATTCACATATGGCATCCACCACTTTACCATTTAAGATTTCAAAACATTTCAGACTCCAAGTCCCATATATTTAATGTACATAGTATGAATATTCTCTTCACTAGCTTCAAAGAGTTGAATTTGAGATCCATTATATACTGGGCTTTTTGTTGAACTTACTCATTAAAAAAGGCTTCAACACTTAGTGAAATTAGAAACTAGGCAAAGTTTGTATTTGGTGACCCAAGATAAACCCTTCATCTCCATCCTCCCCCATGCTTCTGTCCCTCTTTAGCCCTCAAAGTCATCTCCATCCTCCCCCATGCTTCTGTCCCTCTTTAGCCCTCAAGTTCTTTCCTTATCAAAACAGCCTCTAAGGAAGAGATCTGAATTCCTTAGCACTAAAATAAACCACTGATTCAGGCTTCAAGGATGACCTTTCTCAAGGAGATAAGGGAACAAATAGGAATCAAAGCTTGGATTACACTATGTTTTCAAGAATAAAAGAACAGGTAGGAAGATTCTAAGGGCGTTTTCCCTGAATCCTTGAAATTACACAACCCAGCAGCTGCCTTGTCTACACTATAATAAATTAATTTTGTTAAAAACCTTAAAACTGGACTCTTCTTCAATAGGTTCATAGTTTATAAACATATAAATTATTCATTTTTATTCATGAAGAATTAAAAAGAATATTTAGAGGACGGAATTAGTCCAAATAAGGGAAAATTTCACTGGAGAGTCAAATGGACTTAACTTGGTTCTCAAAGACATGTAATTTGTCAGCAGTCCAGATTAAAGGACATTTTAAGCAATGAGATCAAAATGAAGAAGGTAAGGTGGGATGAAAGCATTATATTAGTAGTCTGGTTTCTAATTTACTTCTCTTTGCCTTCCAGACAATTCTGACCTTAGGAATTGGTAATTCACAACTATTAGCACTCAGTTTTAGAACACAGATATGTGTTGAGAATGTGAACTTACCAGGAAACCTCTGACCCGCTTTGGCCACACATCCAGTTGACTGCTTTGGAGATTTATGAGTTAGCAATTATAATCTTAAAGCTTACCATTTTTAACAGTTTGAGCAAATGCTTTCCAAAGTACCAGGTACTTTGGGTCAACTGCATTTTTCCTTTAGATAAGAAGTCTCATCCTTTTTGTGTTTACCTTTTAGAGCAGAATAGGAAGGATTTGAATTAGCTGCTACTCTTTTTAATTTTTACTTTTGTTGAGTGTAGAATTATGGAAGGACTGCATTAAGAGAGTCTTTGCTCTCGAGAAAACATCTCAAGTCCAATCACATGCCTTCGGATTCCCACCTATATATAATATGAGCCATCATGTAAAATGAATGTACAAACAGGACAAATGCAATCTCAGTAAACACTGATATCTTTATCAGATGGAGCAAAATATGAACTGAATATTTTGTAGTATCAAATCTCAGAAGTAGACAAAAAGACCTCAGACCATCTCATTTAATAACTCATTTTATGGCTTAGGTAATTCATGCTTTATAATTAATTTAAAACTGGACAGGATTCATCCCAGACCAGTATTCATCCCAGTGATTCTCAAAATATGATCCTAGCAAAACAGTAGCAGTACCTACCACCTGAGACTTTCTAAATGGAAAATTCTCAAGCCCCATTCCAGATATGGCTAAGAACCTGTAGGAACAGGGCCCAACATTACCAAATTTTCTAGGTTGTTCTAGTAGTGCACACAAAAGTTTGAGATCCACATTGCTATACCCTGTAAGTAGAATGTATTAGACTGACTTAGCTTTAACTAGATAAAACAAAAAAGGAATCTGTTGGTCCATGTACTAAAAAACTCAGGGAGTTATGCTTCCTCCTGAAAAATCTGTGAAACACACCTTGGTTTTTCTTCAATAATGGCGAATTTTATTTTATGTCAACTACATACTCCTCTGTTAGGGTTCCATTTCATGATCCCAAGCCACCCATCAACTTGACTTCCCACTGCTCTCCTACAAGCATGAGACCTAGAGTCTTTGTGTGTTCTTCGCTGTGCCTTGGCCATACCAAAACCTTTCCACAATTCTTATTTAATCCATGATGTACCCCTTGATTAAAACACTTTCCGACCCCTCAGTCTATTGAAAGTCCACCCCAGACTTCAAGAGCAAGCTCGATGAGCTGGCCATGAAAAATCCTTTTACTGCTCTAACCGTCTCTTACAAACTTTCTTATGAACTCCTACAGCACTTAGTGTCTGACCCAGACACTACAGTCCTTACATTTCTTAGTCAAAGACCGGTTTTTGTAAGAAAAAACATCTGTGCTCATTTAAACAAATGGAGATAGTTGTAAGGATTCAGAGTAATTTCATGTAATTCAAATGCAGAGTGATTAAACCTCAATAGGCCTGAAAAATTACAAGTATCAGGGTAAGAATATTTTCTTGTTTCAATATGAATGAGTATACACTGGCATCTCCCCCACAAAATTAATCTCAATTATCTTACTGATGAATTTGTGAGCAGAAACTATATCTACTTAGTGTGTGCCCTTCCTCTCTTCTTTTTGGGGACTTTCTGTAGGGAACATCCCAGAGCAGGTGCCCATTGCAGAGAATAACAGGGAGGTGGGCAGCACTTGTTTTCCACCTCTGCCTTTGACAGGGGGTAAGTTAATTTGGGGGGTAAAGTTAGTGGACCCTTGTTACTTCAGGCTTAAATTTGTCTCCAAACAGTTTAATCAGCAATAAAGATGAAACTTTTATCTCCATCTGCCTGATTTATTGATCTGTGCTACAACTGGTCCCAACTCAAGAAGGAAAGTAGCATTATCACTAGTTATCTTGTAATTTATTCTCTTTCTCAATCTGGAGCTACGTATTTAACATTAACCATCCCCACTGTGACTCCACACCAACTCTTCACATTCTGAAACTAATTTCTTTTCTTTTTAAAGATTTCCTTATTTATGCAGACAAGCTGGAGTGCAGGTCAGAGGTGTGGGGCAGTGAGAGGGTTCACCAGAGTGGGGAGCAGAACAGGCAGACTGGCCTAAATATACTGTTGAGGGGAGGAGTGGAAGAGTCAGGAGAGGTCTGCTAGCCATGTGGGAATCTCCCCTGCTGGGCATTAAACTCCCGCGCATGCGTACCACAGCTCCACAGCGCTGCATGCCCTTAACCTGTTGCGCCACCAGGGAAGCCCTGAAACTAATTTCTTTTTAAACTTAGGCTATAGTTCTGCATTATCTTGGGCATTTATGTGGAACTATGTGTTACCATTAGTGACAGAAGCTGCTAATTTTCCCCAAAATTAATCCCCTCTTTAGTAACAGAACACCCAAATTTTAGCTGGGCAAATGGAAACAGATGTGGCCATGTGGTAAAGTTCTGTCCAATGAGAAAATTTAAGTGGAAGGGCTATGTACAACTTACGGAAAACATCCTCAAAGGGAATGGAGTTGTTCTTCTCTTTCAGTTTCTTCCTTTATACTGACTGAAAGGCAGTTGTAGTGCCTGGAGCTGGGGTAGCTATTTTCGACTATGTGGAAGAAACAGAGATATAATGGACCTGGCTCATATAAGCTCAGGAGAACAGACTGTAGAACATTCAGGAATTTTGCAAGCTGATCATTAAACCACTGGTAGTTTGAAATTGGCTGTGGTGGGAATATTCTATCGTAAGAGTCAAGCAAATGTTAGGAATCAAACATTCTCTCCATTTCCCACAGAGAGTCAGTTTACCACTTAATAGAAGCACATGTTGAAGATGGCAGGGCAATCAGAAGGAAAGAGCTTGAATCCGTAATGGCAATGAAATAACTTGCCAAGAGAGCCCAGGATTGCCAGTGTTTATGAGAGAGGGAAGAACGAGTTCCTATATTGTTTCAGCATTATAACTTTTGCTTTCTACCCTTCAAAGTCAAACCTAATCCTAACTAAAACCCAATTCAGCAGTGGGCCTAATTCAAACAGCACATGATCATAGATTTGTGTCATTAGGAAACTAAGAACAAAAATCTAAATATTTCAGGCTTAGATCAAGTTCCCATTTTCCTAACACAATAAGCGGGGGGACAGAGTCCCCTAAACCTGGCCTCCTAGACCTGTACGTTTTAGTAGGGGCTGTGGGTTTACATCTTAGAAACAGATATAAGTAGAGCAGGCACCCCAAGCTAGTTCACTTTACTATCATTTAATATGGTAGCACACAGATACCTCACTTAGTGTCATTTCATGTGGCATCTAATCCTTTCAAGTCAATTTATCTGAATTATTTTCCCAAAACATTTTATAATCGTTTTTTTCTTTGCCTATGTCCTGAATGCAACTGACTACAGTACACACTCTCAGCCTCTGAGAACTCTATCTGCTACACTGAGTTAAGTGTCTTGTTTATTCCAACATGGTAGCTCTCCATTTATTTTGCGTTCTGGCAAACAGTTCTGAACAATAATGCCACACAAAAGCTCTTCAAATGACAGTGCCATACTTGCCACTAAGAACAAGAAAGCATATCACAGGCAACCTTCAAATGCCCATTTCATTGCAGCTCTGGACACCTTCTGGAAAATAGAGGATAAAGTTCCTTAGGCAAGAAGAGTCTTAAAAGTCCTTTGATTTTATGAAAATTCATAAACATTACTGAATTCAAGGCAGAGTGACCAGCGATCATATGAGTTTGAATAAGTAATATAGTTATAGAAATTCAGAATTTCAGGGGATCTAAAGACACTGGACTTTGCTATAATGGCCTTTTATAAATGCTGTTTCAGTTAGGGTCCAAAGATCAAGAACACAACTGCACCACTAAGTACTGTATATATTATTTAAAGTGTTTAAAAGTAGAAAACATAGGTTGATATTCCAAGTGTTAGCTATTAACGGGCTATGTCTTTACCCTCCTTCCTCTCAATTCTGATTTGAGTTTGAACATGTGATACGCTTTGGCCAAAGGTATATCACTGGCGACATGGAGAAGCACTGTGTCTCTGCTCATTGTCTTGTTTCTCTGTTGCACAGAGAACATGCCTAAGCCCATGTGCTGAAAGATAAAAACACCAGGGTAGAGCTAAATGTGTCCACTTGTTCTAGCCAAGACTACTGCAGACATGTGAGTAAACTCAACCAAAACCGACAGAACTGAGCAGGCCATCACCCCAAGAGTATGAGCAACAAATGCCTGTTACTGCATGACTCTTAAAAAAAAAAAATTATTTAGACCTCCCTAGTGACCTAGGGGTTAAATCTCAGCACTACCACCACAACCACCGGAGTTTGATCCCTGGCCAGGGAGCTAACCCACATATATGCCACAGCAGATCGCTCCTGTTTCACCTGCTGTTTCCCTTAGCAATGTATTTCACTAAATCCGCCTGTTCTGCTCCCCACTGTCTCTGGTGAATCCTCTCACCCCTCCGTACTTCTGTCCTATACCTGTTCTTCTGTGCAAAGAAAAAAAATTGTTTATGTATGTGTGCTTCACTTGTGGGTTGATATTCTATCTCTAGCCAAATTAGAAACTCCTAGAGTATGCGGAGAGGAAAAGATAAATAAGATCTCTAATCTATTAGAGAAAACAGACAAGAGACCACTACAAAATGGTGTGAAAAGTGATATGAGAGAGGCGGAGTGTAGCGCTCATGATAGTTGATTCCCCAACATCAGTTTCACTCCACGTGAACAGTCTAATCCATCCATGAGAATCCCATTCCCTTCAGTGGTCATTGGTTAGTGGTCAATGATTAAACATGGACTTTATTTCTATAGGGCCAAGGGATCCCATTTAGCAATAGTTAAAAAAAAAAAAAAACTTGGGATATATGAACTGATCTTGGTCATCAAAACATGGAAGGAAGTGGAAAAGAAAATTTTCTCACTCCTAAAAAGGACACACAGAAAAAAGATGCTCCCCTCTTCTTCTGGACTTTGAGGTCAACCACCTACCTAGTGGGTTTACCGTAAGGCACTATTTTAACAGATGAAAAAGCAGCCTCCAAAAGAAGAAAAAACTAGTTATCTGTAAGGGAAACATTAAGTGCCTTAGGAGGAAGTGGCAATCATTCTTCTCATAGCCAGCAGCTAAGCCTCTTAAAAGAGAAGAGAACAGCTGCTTTGTATGATAACTATTTGCAGAAATCTCATTTAATCCCTATTCTCTGCTATGTCACAGGGCAAGGACCTTGTCTAACACAAAGCTGCAGACACAGTGCCTTGTGCAGCCCAATCAGCAGTTGAGAAAAAATTTAAGAGCAAAAACTTTGATAGATCTTTTTCAAAGAAAGAGACTGGGTATTTGATGGTGAGAAAAACAAAACGATTAGGTTTTGGGTTTTTTTGAAAATAGAACTATTCCAGGATCTCCTCCCCAAATTTTCCATCCCTCATATCAAATAGAAACCCGTTTTCTTCAGTTATTCTTGGAAAACCACATTTTTCTTATATTAACCTCTCACTTTAAATTCTAAATGTTGTCCCTTCAGGGTCCCTTTCTGTCCTCCACTGGTCACGTAAAGTTTTTACTCCTCACCATGTACAAAAATCAGTAGGGCATTAAAAAAAAAAAAAAAACCCAGATACCACTCTCAGACTGATTCAATCTAATCTGAAGCCAGGGCTGAGTACCATGACATTGCTGTGTTGAGGAAGGCCAACATAGCTAAGGACAAAACTCAACCCCACATTCCAAAATTCATGCAGGAATTGGAAATAATCAACATTTCAGCAAGCCTGCTTCTTTGATGAGAAAGGAGAAATGGGAGAAAGGCAGCGGTGACCTCTTGGGGGAAGGCATTCTGCTAAGTGGCAACTACTGCCTCCATCAGCCCTGTTTAGACAGAATTCAAGCTGGGTCTTCCATACAATAAGACTGAGACTGAAATTTTGCTTCCCATCACTGCTAAATTGACATTAACTCTGGTCTGACAAGTCAGCAAATCATTGGCCTGGTATAGCCTATGATCTTTGGGATAGCAGTAAGGACAGCAGGAGAAATGCTGAAGCTGGTAGGACAGCAGGTGCCCCTTCTTGGAGTAGCAAGAACACAGGGCTTTTAACTTGGCTCTGCTGAAAAAATAAATAGGCCCAATATGGAGTCATCCATGCAAGGCCCCACCAAGTTTTCATACCTAAGCTAAACTGCAGTTTCACCTGCTCCAAGGATGGAATTCCAAGCCGACCAGTCTTAAAGTTTCCTGGTCATTCACTAGTGAAGTCGTTTGAAGAATATAGGACTTGAAAGATCTCCACCTGGAGCCTGGCCAGGGGTACCCTGTAGAACCCAGTGAAGAGTCAGCATTTATACCACAAGTAGAAAAACACATTGACTCCTTCCACACTGAATCCATCGAGGACAGTCAGTGTTGACCTGACATTGGTCACAGCCTACAGAGAGGTGAGGTGAATACAAGGCACCCTCACTAGAAGCAGTCAGAAAGGAGTCAATGTCAGACTCAGTCAATGCCAGTTCCTGTATCTGAAGGTGAGCATGGGAAAGTGGGCTTAATTTTGAGAGAACAGACCAAGATCCAGCCCACCCTTCAGCCCATAAGATAGTTAAGTCTGGGGGTGGGGAGAATGATCAGGAAGACCTTTGAATAAAAAATGACTCAAGTTTTAAAATGGCCATCAATGATTCTTAAGATTTTAATGAGATGGTTTTAATACACTGGAAGTGACATGAGTTACTGAATTGGGCTGAGGGACCATTAAGGGAGCTTACTACCTAGGAGGTAGGGAGACCTGGTGGAACAGTTATTGGCAAGTATGGGGAAAATAAAACCTTGTCATGTTTATACCCTATGGCAAAGGAAGATTCTCAGTGAACTGGTTACTCATGTCAATGTTTGCACTCCTTGAATATGAATTGAAGTGCTCCATCTCCTAAATAACGCATTTATGTTTCCAAAGAGGCTTTTAAGAGACAAAGGTGGAACAGGATGGTGGTGTAAGGTGGTTGCAATGACTGAGGGTAAATTAAATATATCTTCATCAAGAACCAGACATACCTCAGGATAACTGTTAAATAAATAATTTAAAACAGGGGCCTCGCATTACCTAACCAACCAAATCATGTTCCTTATGTGACTCAATTTGTCACAAAGGTTGTTGGGTTATCTTCATAATTGTATGAATTAAGTGCAAAACATTGAAAATTAACCAATAAAAGATGACTTGGAGAGCTTCTGGCAATAGTCTGAGAGTTAAACTGTTGTAATTTTACCCTCCTTTCCTTCCCATAATAAGACTATAGGGGAAGTTCCAGAATTTAGCACCCCACAATTCAACATGGGAAAACTGGAAAGCTACAAAGTTGACTCACTTTGCTTTACTAACTATAGTGAATACAACTAAAACATTACAACAAATAATTCATATTTCAAAACTTAAAGACAAGTTGGCTTTGAAAATCTATCATTTACTACACAACTACTGCCTTTTGCAATGGCCTCTTGCTCCCAAGTAGGCATATCTGGGAGGATTTAGAGATGAGCCTCTGACTTAATGGCCAGTTTCATAGCTCCAGCTCTGAGAACCTGAGGTGTTTTTGAGAACCCCCTCCCCTGTCCCCCAACTCCCTCTAAAAAGTAATGCCTATAATTCTCGGCATTCCTTTCATTCCCGAAGGGCTGAGGCAGCTCTCTAAACATTCTTGCCCACAGGCACCTGAGGAATTGAGCCAGGAGTAATTCTGTGGGAAGGCACCAGAAATGCAAAGCACAGCAAGAGTATTTGGGAAGATGAGTGAGGTCTAAGGGAAACACAAAGAAGGGGGGTACGGTGCCAGAAAAAGACCCCAATCTACGTCAGCAGCTTGAACAGAAGGTTCTACCACTCAGCACATGTAGTACCTTACTTAGAAATGGAATGTAGTTCTGGGAGGGGAGGGTGGCACAAAGCTAGAGGCTGGAAAGGGACCCAGAGCCCTAGACAAATGCTTACTGAACTTGTTTAGCTAGTATCACTTTCAAGAAGCCAGGGGGAAAATGTTTTCATTGCGGTCCTAACTGGATCTCAGAAGCTGTGTCCAGAAACTCAGGCACTAGAGTTCAAAGTCCTGAGATGAGCTTTAGCAGCAAAAACCCAGGCCTCTTTCCTTTCTCCCTTCCTTCCTCTTTACTTCCCCCATTTTTCCTCTAAGATTTCTTTTTCCCATACACATTATGGGGGTTTATTTGGGTAAAATTTTGGAGAACTGGGTAATACCTGCAGCATATTCATTTAAGCCTAAAGCCACTAGAGGGCAGTCTCATCACTAATTACAGAAACTCCTGATTTCCTCTGGCTTCTGTATTCACGCTGTCCCATCCACACATCCTGTGACAGGATGTTCCAAAACTTTCCTTCAGTTCTCAGTGGAAATAAACAACTTCAGGGTGCTTGCATTCTAGATGCACATCACAGCAAAGCACAAATTTCACAGGCCAAAGTCTCTGGTGTATCTGCAACAATCTTGCCCAATTTTATAACACAGTTTAGAAACCATAGCTTAAACTTGCACATTTATCCTTCTAATTTCTGCATAGATCTGGGGATTTCTCTCATACGTGTTCCCTAAAAGCAGAAGAAACTTTTGAAAGGAAAAGTTCAATAATCCAGCACAGCCAATTTTTACAAGATTATGTTTTGCTTCCATATCCACGTTACAAGTGCTTGCCTTGGTCAAAAGCAGGGCTGCCCAATTGGTTAAAAGTTATCAATACGTTAGTAGTGTAAGCATACACAGGGTCAAGATCCCCATGTTTCTCTGTGATAGAAGCACTGAGAGTTTAAACTGGGGTCCAGCAAAGTTGGTCCTAGCTAGTGTGCCAAAGACAGCAAAGTGCTTAAGAAGCTTTGGGCTTGGGGGTTGGGGGTGCAGGATTTTCCTTCCTATGTTCAAGTAGGTCTTTGGGGTATAGACCTCACACAGGGGCATGCTAGTGCCTGACGTCTCTGAGACTGCCATTCTAGGAAGTCATGCAAACTAACCTACTGACAAAAGACATAGGCAAATTATAAATCAGGGAGTTACTCAATTTTCCTAGGCCTCTCCCACATATACGGGAAATACATGTTGTTAGACTTTTGTTTTTTCATATTAAAAAAAAACACTCAGTAAATACTAAAGAAATATGGTGAAAGAAAGAACATAAGCGCCAACACAAGCTGATATCAGCTGATTTCAAGTTCATCCTCAGTTTATCAGCAGAGGCAGATAAGGTGAGAGAAACATTCGCAGACAAAGAGATTTCTGGAATTTTCCTACAGTGTTGAAATACCATCCAGAGTTCAAGTAGGCCATATTTAGACAAAGATTGCTATGCTTTTTTCTCTTTTGTTTTTTCACAGCTATATAACATTACATTCTTTACGTAAGATCAGTACTATTTACCTAAGACTTTCCCAAACGTCTCTCTGCTCCCTTCCTATCCTCTCCCCACAAAGATTCATGAGCATATACTATGTGTTTGAGGTGAAAAATAAAAGGGAAAGCTTACTGAAATTAGATCAGTATTATAACTAATTCCACATTTATTCAGAGAAAATGGGAGCTGAAAACCAGTCCCAAGGTTTAAAGATTCACCTTTTAAGATTCAACACAAGGCTCTCAGAGTTGGACCAAGACTGTATTTCACAGCCGTTAGAGAGAAAAAAGTACAGAAAAACAAAGATAGCAGGAAATGTTATGGAAGATTATTCCTGAGTGAGCAGGAATATAGGCAGAAATGCTCCACAAAGAGTGGAGATGTTTTCGAGTTTTAAGGATGGCACCCATGGTCCTCACCCACCTACTCACAACCCTGGGACATAAGGGCCACCTTCTTTACAGGTCTTGTGCCCCCAAGACATCAGGGCACAAATAAAAACAGCTAGCTAGGAAACTGAAGCAGTAGATGAGATCCCAGCTGTAACTTGGCTAAATAGAGTTGTCTCAGGACATGACAACTTGGCTTCAATCTGTTATATCCTGAATGTATAATCGATGTGGTCCATCTGTTTCCAGTAAAGGAACTTTTGTTTTTTTCTTCTCCACTTTCACTCAGAATGAATGGCTTTCTCATTAGGCAATGTTCACATGCCCTCAGAAAATGTGTTTGGAATAGAAAGACTCCCCAGAATCACAGATTAAAATACCAGCAGAGTTGAGCATGTTCTTCCCCATTCTGAGCTAGTTAAATGAGAATTCATGCCGTTCTCCATGCAGGGAACTTCTCAGGTAAGAACATTAAAGCCATGAAGTGATCTACTTAGTGTGGTTGTTAAAATTCTATGGTAGTCTGGTGAGAAGTGTGTGGACTGTCAGCAGAGCATCTTTCCCCATTCCAGTCCCTATGTTTCTTGGATTTGGAGAAACAATCATGAAAAACTTCAGTCTTCTCACCCATTTTGCAGATGTTTACTGAGCACCATCTCCATGTATCAGGCACTGGTGTACACTAAAGGGTAAGACCCATTAGTCTTTGCCATTGTAGAATTTAGAGTCATGTGGAAAACAGGGTAGTTAAATGGCAATAATAACTTCACACCAACTGGGGTGGCAAACATTTAAAAAAAATTGAAAATAACAAGGGCTGACAAGAATGTGGAGAAATTAGAAAGCTCTTACATTGTGAGTAGGAATGTAAAATGGGATAGCCACTGTGGAAAATAGAATTAACATATGGCCCAGCAATTCCACTACTAGTTACAGATCCACGAGAAGTGAAAACATGATCATCCAATCACTTATTCACACATTTCTCACAGAAGCATTATTCATAAGGCAACAAAAGGAAAAAAAATTGTCCATCAACTGATGAATAAACAAAACGTGCTATCTCTGTAATGGAGTATTATTCAAGTCAGAAAAGGGAATGGAGTACTGCTAATTTGGATAAGCCTTGAAAGCTATATGCTTACTGAAAAAAGCCAGATACAGAAGGACAAATATTGTATGGTTCTTTTTACATGAAATCCCCACAATAGGCAAATTCACAGGTATAAATCAGATTAACAGTTGTCAGTGGACAGGGGAAGAGGGTATGATGAAACTTCTGAAATTATAAAGTAGTGAAGGCTGCACGAACTTGTGGATATATTAAGAGCCATTGTATTATATACCTTAAAGGGGTAAATTTTACGGTGTGTGAATTAAATCTCAATAAAATCAGATACTTACAATGCAGAGTCATGAGCGCCTTATTAAACGAGTGCTGGTTGACACATTTGGAGTGAAGGTGGGGAAGAGGTTCAGAAAGAGTTTCTGAAAGAAGTGACTTTTAAGCACTGACCGTAAAAGACAAGCAGGAGTTAAGAGGGACAAGAGCACACAGTACAGCAGGGGACAGCAGCAGCCTCACTGAGCTGAAGCCCGGTGTTTGTGGCGGAGGTCAGAAGTGAGGCTACAGACACGAGCATTAGCAAACTAAGGGAAAGAAGTCGGACCTTATCCTAGAGTTCTAATATAGTAAAACCTTGAGTTAATAAAGCAAAGGCGCAACAAGATCTGATTTGCTCTTCTGAAAGGTGGTTCTCAATGTAGTGTGGAGACTGGACTGGAGATAGAAAAAGAACAGATCAGTAAAGAGGTTATTATTGGACTAATACAAGTAGAAGTAATCAAATCGGGAAAATTGAAAGGTCCAAGGAGGAGAGTCCAAGCTCGCTATAATTCTTTGCCAACCCTGCTAGCGCAGGTCTTTACCTGGAAGAAGTGGCTTCATAAGGAGGTGGCACTGATGCTGAGGTTACCGGAACACCTCCCAGCAGGCGCTACTTCTGCTTCTGGTCCAAACTTTATATTCAATCCCTTTAGACTTGGTTTCCTTTCTCAGACTACCGTACGACCAAAAAGATCTTGACTATTCACAACACAGTCTGTTCTTCATTTATGTAACCTTGGGTATAGTCAATGTCTGATCTGAGTTTCCTCAAATATGAAATGAGGAAGACAATACACATCTCAGTTCTTATTCAGGGTTATTTGTAATAAAATATGTAAAAAACAGCCTTGAACCTGAAATGGGTGCTCATAAATGTGGTTTCTGTACCATTCAAGCATTCTGGGATTATAACTCTGCAATCAGTTGGTTATAACTCTTCCACATAAGCAAGCTATTAAAGTATAAGTATGCTTCAGGCCTAGTACTGTCAATATTTAGTAAGCTAGGGAAGACCATTTCACTGTCATCTCAGAAATGTCAACTCAGATGACAAGCATAAGTCATTTGCATCCACTTCAAAATCAAATGTATTTAAATTAATTCCTAAAAGGGAATAAGTAGAGCTCCTCAGACAAGTCATCAAATCAGACTTGTTTACACCCAAGTAGGAAGGCCAAAGTTCCAGGTAAAGACTGTCCCTTCTAAAGATCAGCATAACTTCAGGGCAGCAGACCATAGAAATACGTTGAAGCACTGGGCAAATGGAATGTTGTCTGGAATGATATGTGAAAGGAGAAAAAAAGAAGTTCATATAAACACAGCAGGTAATTTTTTTTAAAAAACACATTTTAAAAGTCACCTCAAGCTTTCTAGGCATATGTATCTGGTTGAGATTTTTATGCAAAAAGGAATGCATTTAAAAAACAGGCAAGGGTACAAAGTATTAAAATATGTTTAAAACCTTAAGGAGATTATTTCTATCAGCACTAAACCCAGGTCTTTACTCTCCTCCTTTATAACTTACTAAACAATTCTCAAAATCATCAGAAAGATTCCCTTTCTCTCTCTCTCTCTCTCTCTCTCTCTCTCTCTCTCTCTCACACACACACACACACACACACACACACACACACACAGAGCCTTTCATGTATTTGAAATGTTTGAAATATGTTTTCCTCTTACCCTCCACCAATACTCTCCAGGGAAGTTAACACCCTTCCCAAGTGTTTCTTTCTCCCTTGATCACTGTAATGGGTTTCAAAAAGCACAAGGTGGCAGAATCACACTAGAAATGTCACTGGCATACACTTTTGGGCATCATAGAAAATGCAGTAACAATCAGTTTGATTGTTGTTACTGTGATTTATAATTGTGATTAGAGTAGATAGACAACTTTATCATCCTTTCAAACACTAACAAATGTGAGCACTTTCAGACCCCCATGTTTCAAAAAAGATTTAAGACATTCAACTTGTGTCCATATTTTTATAAACTTTTCAAAAAGATCATTTATTATATGCAGCTTACTTCATCTAGCCATCTTCCTGTTAACAAATTACTTTAAATGAAAATATTAACAATAGTGTCTGAGTCAGTAAATTTACATTTTCAGTATGCTATTGCCAAAACCAGAAAAGTAATCAAAAAGATCAGAACTGAACAAATAAAATGGTAACTGTTTCATTTTTTCTAAAACAAATTAAAACGGCATCCTTTCTGTTTGAACAGTATTCCCACTAGGATCTTTGTAATGCCAGTAAGAAAACAAAAAGAGCAAAATACATTTCTTGAGCTGGCATGTTCGTAAGTTAGATCTGCATTTTCTTTTTTTCCATATCTGTATCTATATATCCATAGTAGATAGTATATAAAATATGCATGTATCATTGTACACATATGTAAAATTTCATGCGTAGAAAATGTCAGTTACAAAATAATTTTTTATTTAAATATTGCTGAAACAGCCAAAAGTCATTTCTACTTTTAGAAGATTGCCACTAAATGATTGCTCCTTTGAAATCATTAATCTGAATGCAGCAAAGAACTGTATAAAATCATTAGGTCTAGTCCTGTGCTTAATATTCTCCTCTGTTACAGGATTAGGTAAGTGAGTCTTCATCAACATCTGGCAACTAACCTGGAGACAGTGTTATCAGGTCTACTAAAGCAGGCACTGGAAAAATACGTATTTTCTCTCCATGTTTCAGTACCTAACTCTTGTCTTTGATCCGCATGTCAAATATGAGAAATTAGAAATAATTTGATGATGCCTCCCCTTTAAAAAAAAAAAAACTTAATTTGTTTTACTACGTGAGCAAAATACTAACTTCCATAAAAAGAGAAATTCAATTATCAAGGACAAAAGTTATTTACATCTCAAAAACTCCTGAGTATCTCCTTTGCAAGCACTAGGCAATTACAGGAAATTTTCTTGAAGGAATAATCCTATTCAGGATTCCCCATGCTGCAGTCAGAACTCCAAACCCAAGGACTCTCACTCCGTGGCCTTCACTTGCTCCTTCTGGACTATTTCCCCAGTAACTAAAGAAATTTCCCATTTTATTCAAATGCTCTCAGTCAGTCCTGCTAGGGGATTTCCTGAACTTTGACCACCAAGATTAAGTCTTCAGTGGTTGAATATACTGCAAGTTGCAAATAATTGGAGGAAAAAGCTTAAAGAAATTATTAGTATAAGAATTTACTACACTTTCTCAAATGATGTGGGACTACATAAACTTCAGATTAAGTCTGGATGATCTGACTATAAACTCAATGTCATAACTTTTTTTTCTTCCCTAATTACTGAGGTTTCTCAAAGATTGAACTTAACCATTTTCAAAGCCCTGAACAGGATTAAAAAGCATGAACTATATTAAGTAATGAACCTTGTCTATCTATGGGGCAATCCACATTTTAAAAGCCTAGAGACTCTGGCTTGGGAAAGCTAGAAAAATAAACATCAACCATGATGATTGGAGAAGTTAGTCTTTCCTTTCCTGAATCTTGTCCCCAAACTTCTAATAAAAATAATTCAGATTTTGGAACTGTTCCTTACACAAACTGGTATCATTATACAGAAATAGTTTCTCCTATTTTTGCTTATTTGTTTTTCCTCTATTTCTATTCTTTCCCACATAGATTAAACCAAAATAAGATTAGCTAGGCCTAATTTGATTGTAATCCAAACCACACACCCTATGTATTCCATTCCAAATCAAGTTTAATTTACTGACTTCCTTGGGTCCCAAGTGAATGACCTACTGGAATTCATGAAAGGGGTCACAGAGTAATACTGCAGGGCAAAAAAAGAATGTGAAAAACATAAACAAGCCTGGAAACAGATTGGCTCAAAGACATAACTTGATTAAGATGATTGTTTTATCATTCAAATTCCATTAAGAAACAAGTCTTAGAACAAGACAAGCAGTCAGCTAAGAAGCAGATGCATTTACAGTACTTATTATTTGTTCATATATTCATTTAACAAATATTTATTAAGTATTTACTATACAACCAGAATTCACATACTTGTAACTCTTACACTAGTAAAGAATACTTCAAATGTTTGGTTTCCTGGTCCCCAATTCTGCACTGAAGCCTGTCTCCCCCCCAACCCCTCACCTCTAATATTCTTTATGTATGTTGTAAAATTCGTAAACGTAAGATTCACTATTTATCTGCTTTTATTTTTTGTCAATTTAGAAGCTGAATTAAAAGCCTCCATTTCAATTTTGGTAACCAATATAGGTTTTGAAATGTTTAAGTAATTTTAGATTTTTTTTAACCCTTTGTAGTCAAAATTTATCTTTAAATGATAAAGTAAATTTTGTTATTAAGAGTTAATAACATAATGGCCTACATATGGTTTAATACAAGTGATAAGCCATTAATATCTTTATAGTTCATGCTATAAATACTCATGACACTGATCCTTAAAATCACTCTCATAAGAGATATTATGATGACCTTTTTGCAGGTTATGAAAGAGTCTTAGGAAGGGGAAATGACTGGTCTAATGTCATTTAATGATAAATCCAAACTCAGTGTTCTTTTATGCCTTTCCTCAATTTAAGTTTAGCTTAAAATTTAAACTTTGGTTTGCTTTGTGCTAGTAACACATCAAGAATTCCTCTTTATGATTCAGGAAAGTCCTGCTCATTAGTCTTAAATGTTTGGTTTCTGTTACATGCCACCTGCTCCGTTTGGTTTAAAACAAAAGTTAAACACATGATAACACCAGACCATAGATATATCATAGTCCAATAAACAGAACAAAAATGTCCACTTCTTTATTAGGAGCAAGACATTTTGGTGAAGAGGAAATCAGAAAAACTATTTGAGTCCCCATCTCAACATTAACTGATTAACCTCAGGCAAGTCCTTCAAAATCTCTGCCATAGTTTTACATATGCAAAGTGAAATAAGTCAGTCAAAGACAAAGACTATGATCTCACGTCTACGTGGAATCCAAAAAATTCATAAGAACAGAGAAGAGTTTGGTGGTTGCCAGAAGCAGAGGTCGTGGGTTGGGAGAAATAGGTGAAGGCAGTCAAAAAGTGTAAGTCAAAACTTCCAATTATAAGTTCTGGAAATGTAATGCACAGCATGATGACTAGAGTCAATAATAACTATATTGTATATTTGAAAGTAGCTGAGAGAGACGATCTTAAAAGTTCTTATTACAAGGAAAAAAAGGTAACAATGGTAATGGATGTTAATTGAACTTACTGTGGCAAGCATTTCTCAATATATACAAATATTGAACTGCACTGTATACCTTCAACTAACATAATGTGAGTCAACTGTATCTCAAAAAAACTGAGGAAAAGAAGAAAATACAAGGCCCTTACTGATTAGGTAGACATTACGGAGTGGGTCAACAAAGCATTATGTGGAAACAGCAATACCAACAGTTCTGCATTTACCTGTGATATTAAATATTAACCCAGGCATTTTAAAACTTTATTATCCTACTTAAATTAATCCAAATACCAGATCCTTAAGAAGTTTCACAGATCCTTTATGGGAATTAATACCTCCCTCCCCGTTCTTGTTCATTTTATGTCCATCTTAACTACAAGTAAACTTACTGAAGACAGAATTTGATTAATTTTAGTATTGCCTTGGGCATCTACCACAGTACCCTTCCCAATAAACACTAAAGTTAAAATAAATGAGTGGTTTTCACACATCAGATAAACCAAAGAAATTATCAGATTTGATCAAACTTTGACTCAGTGCATCTGAATTGATTCTAGTGATTCACATATACACTGAACATTAAATACTTTATATGATTTCTGTGGTACTTATTAACCCACTTCATAGTCAGAGAAACCAAGTCACAGTTAAAATAACTTGCTAAAGGTCACAAAACTTATAATACATAAGAATCAAGGTCTCTAGTTAACTTGTTTATTCTGTATTCACTTATTCAACAGACAAATAAATATTTCAGACTGGCTTTCCATAGGAAAATGTTTTCAGATACCAAATGCCAATTATTCTGTACTATTAGCTGACTGTCCTGAAAATCCTTTCCCTTATGAATGTAGTTTTGGAGTAACAATGAGAAAGGGTACAAGTCAAGAAGAGAAATGGGACATCCTTATTTTTTTCCAGAGATAGCAGTCCTTCATTATCTTAGGAATAGTTTTTTACTTAGTACGCTAATTTTTTTAAATGGGAGTATTTTTTAAAGTGTTTTTTTTATTATTATTATTTGTTCTCTCTTTAGTGGCTTAGCTAACCATCTTTTAGCTATTAAGAAAATTCATCTCCTTTAAATCCGTATTATCTTTGGTAACCCCCACTAATTTAAATTGAAGTACCAAGTATTTTTAGCTCAAAAGAGTGTAGTATTTATTCTCATCAATCACACGAAAAAAGAAAGAGTTCCTACTATTTCTGAACTTAATTTAAATTGGGATTAAATTTTTATTTCTTGGGGCCTCCGTGGTGGCGCAGCAGTTGAGCGCTGCGCTGTGGAGCTGTCGGCAGCGCAAGATGCAAGTTCAAAGCCCAGCCGGGAGATTCCCACATGGCATGGCAGACCTCTCCTGCCTCGCCCGCTGCTCCCCTCAGCAGTGTATTTCTGATCTGCCTGTTCTGCTCCCCACTCTGTCTCTGGTGAACCCTCCCGCCGCCCCACGCCTCTGGCCTGTACCCCAGCTTGTATGTATAAATAAATAAATCTTAAAACAAAAAATATTTCTTATACTCCACAAATTTCATATAATCATCAGTAAATCACTCATTATTATCCTAGTAGAGTGACAGTTATCAGATACGAAGGTCTAAGAACAGATAAGAATAAGATCTAGTATAATATTCGAGGAGTAAATTAGCCCGTGTGTACAGTTTCAAACTAACACATACATAATTGGACAAAATATCCACATTCAAGAATTTTTTCCACAGGTCACTAGAAAAACTACCCTCACAACTTTTGCAATTCAGAAGGAAAAATATTTCATTCTTGCCCTTTCCAGTGCAAGTATGGTGTTCTAACACAGTGATAGAAAAACCACCCCTAGTTCTAATACCTATAGTTGTCATCCTTTGTTCCGATACATATATCCAGATCAACAAAACCTGCTTCTTGTTATACAGAAGCAGGTCAGGAGACTACTGCTGGCTTTGACATAGCTTCCTGTTCTCTGCTATCAGGACATACCAGTCACTGGTACAACAAGTAGAGAAATAGAGAAAGAAATTGACTTGTTGCCAGCCTTCATGAATTCAAGCTGATTCACCCTGTTTGTTTAGTTACCATATCAGTTTGGTTAATGATACCTCCCTAGAATATATTTATTCAGGCAAAAACATTTTTTAGTACGAAAATAGGCCCAGGTTGAATGTGGGGGTTTGGGGGCAATAAAACCCTAACTGGGAAGTACTTAGGGATTCACAACTAAACTAAACATTCTAAAAGATGTTTCCTTTAACAAGGACTTTATTCAGTGTCTCCTGAGTAGCCACAATTTACCTCAGGCTGTAAAGATTATATTACCTTTGTATCAACATGTACTGCATTCCTTTTCAGAACAGAATTCTGGTTTACTTCAATTGGTCTTCTAAGAACCAAGAGCCTCTCTAGAAAAGCATATATATAAAACTAGATGGCAGTTTTATTACTAGAGAAATTTCCTTACAACTTTTTTTTTTAATTAAAGTTTTAAAAAGCAACCCTATAATCACCTGAACTTCACTGGTAACAACAACAAAAAAATCATGCTATAAGTACCATACTTCATTTTAATTTCTCTCTAATCAGTTATGAATAGGTATGGTGTCACACATTTTACATGTGCTATTATCTCATTTAGTCTTCATAGTGATTCAGTCAAGTTAGGTTTTTTACAGTGACCGGCCAAGTTTTGCCCTTCCTGCAAATGGGGAAATTATAAAGTAACAGGTGCACGATCACGCGCTAGCAATGGTACAGTCAGGATTTAAATACAAGTAGGTCTAATTTGGAAATTAGTGCTCAAATGGATATAACTTGGAAGCCACCATTTCATTTAAGTGCGATGTATACAAGGAACCTTAGATACAGGTGCACAGTCACGCGCTAGCAATGGTACAGTCAGGATTTAAATACAAGTAGGTCTAATTTGGAAATTAGTGCTCAAATGTATCTAACTTGGAAGCCACCATTTAAGTGTGATGTATACAAGGAACATTAGATACAATCCCCAGGTATATTATCTGGACAATCAGGTATTGATTATATTTTTTTCTAAATATTCCCGACTATGATAGCAACCCTCCCTCTCCCAATTTCTTTAATTTCTCTCAAATGTCTTAAGTCTCACCCAGTCCTTCATATGTTCCTTTTCTTTGCTAGTGCACATTTTATCTATAATCACATATAAACTTTCTGAGAACAGAGATGGTCTGATTCATTTGAGTATGCCTGTGTACCCCCAAGAGATTCTCATGCAGAAATAGAGGAACTATACTTAAACACTGCCTCCGACTAGTGTTTATAACAATGAATTGAACTCATGTTCTAAAGAGGCAAGCAAAAATAGAACTTATTCTCCCTCCACTCAAAAAATAATTTTTGTGACTTCCTATATTGTAGTTTTATATATTTTCTAATCTCTAACCTTCCCTTTAAACAGACCCGTGTTGCAGGGTAATCTAATTAGTGGTCAGATACCTCGATTTTCAGGCACTACAAGGTATCTGATGCTGTTACATCGCGGTATGATCTCAGGGTAAGTAAAGCACTCCTCTCAGTCTTATTTCCCCCTCTACACAGGGATAATCAGCTTTATTATATTATTTTATTATATTATTATATTATTTATAAGCTAGTCAGAAAGATGTCATAAACCCATTTCAGACCAAATACAAAGTATTCTGGGGAGGAGAAATAGTTCTTGGCAATTCAAGAATTCTGATTTAAATCCAAGTATAAAAAAGGCTGTATGCTACTCCAAGTATGTCAGTGAATACGGTAAATCCCCCTAAAATGAATATAACTTCCCCACATGTATCCTTTCCAAATGAAATAAATCTTTAGGCAAGAATCATAGAAAAAGGATAATGTCCTCACCATTCAATGGCAAAGAGGATGGTGATTTCACCAAAAGAGGAGTATTTCCTAAGTTAGATACAGAAAGCTTAAAAAAGTACACTGTATTTAGTTTCACTCCAATTGCAGAGCTTAGAAGGAAGATTAACACACCGGAAGAAATAGCTGTATTTAACTGGGGGGATTTTATGAGCTGTAAGAACACAGATAGTTGGAAGGTTACATTAAAAAAAAAAAAAAGATTAATCACAAATGCTTCATAGGATCAGAACATACTGAAAAATGTGGGACACTGACCACATGAACTATATCCCACTTCACACTGAGGCTACATTCTCAGTCAAAACATAAATGGATAAATTCTCCTCTTTCAGAAGATCAAATGACATGTTGAGAAGTAACCATAACTTGGGGCCAACACTCTGATTGGGCAACTCAGTAATAAAACAACATAGGCTCAGATTTGTGTTTTTGTTCACAGCTGTTCCTTATACCTAGACCAAGTATGCACAAAGTAACCCAAAAGAAATAATTGTAAATCAGTGCAAAAGTCCAAGAATTCAGTGCTACTACTGGTGTCCACACTCTGGAAAAGTGGCTCCTTCATCTGGATAAGGTACTAGGAGGAATAAAGGTTTTGCCAATATTAATTCTCAGGACTGCCTCTAGTCCATCCAACATTTTTTCTTCCTGACCAGGACTGCCTCATACCCAATTACGCTGACCTACCGGTGGTCAGAACCTCTGCACAGACCTCCTGCAGATGTGACTAGACATGTAAGTATCTAAACTTGAAAGTCCTATTTTTAGTTTGGGTCAAATTTTTATGTGGGGGTTGAGAGGAGGGAAGGGGCAGTTTGGACCCATTTTTTAATTGTAAATTTAGCTTAATTTATATGCTCTGATGTTTTTTCATATCCAACTCAATGAGTATGTACATTTTTACACTTACTGTGGTTGTATTCTAATTTGAACACTGCTTTAAAGTGACTTAACTACTCAAATAAAATCTTGACTATTTCTATAATGAATCTGAGCTTCTCAACAGGCATGAGATTTAAATATTCACTAAAAAAAATCAAGATAAAAAATCTAAGTCCTGCTATTTGTACAGAAAATGAGAAAAGTCAAAACAATAAGTAGATTGGTCATTTTTTTAGACTTTTCTTTAAAAATCATGTAAAAAAAGTTGGAAAATGTCAATGTCTTTACAGTTTTTACAGTTAAGAACTCCATGAATGCCCTCTGGCTTTTATATCAACTAGTAAGTTAGATGGCTACCAAGGCTTACTTTTCTATAAAGGAAGGTATCTCTTGTTTCCAGGTCCTAAAAGGAGGTATGTAAGATGAGACTGCAGCTATCACGGACCAAGCTAACAATTTGAACATATACGATGACTTCAGTGGATTGAAACACATTAAAAATATGTAAAATATGACTAACCTTTGGCGGATGTTCAGACTCTTTAAAATTGGGAAGAGAAAACAAAGAATACATATGATCTTCTCTATCTTGTACTTTAGGAAAACCAAGTAATTGATGAGAAAAAGTTTCTCATTAAAGAATTCCAACTATCAGTGTAAACAGAATGATAAAATTAGTAAGCTATTTCTTTGCAATACAATGATATAATGGACCTATTGTTAGGTCCATTATATGGACCTAAAATAATTATATAACAAGTTTGATGGGAATTTAAAATAAAGTTAGCAAGAAAATAGCATCTGATTCTGTTATCCAAATATTAATGTCATTAGAAGATTAGACATTAACCTTCTGAGGTAATTCAATAGGAAGCACCTATGAATACATACACAGCATTCTATACCTACCTCCCCTAGTTTCTCCCTCATTTTTCCTTTGTGATGTTTTCCTTAAATCTCTTATGGTGTTTCTCAAGAATATTCAAACTAAACAGAAGGTGTTGAAGAATCAAAATTAAATTTGTTAATTATAATAATACTGTTAGATGTGAACTCCTTATCTGTATTAGAGATGCATACTCAAATACGTTCAGGAGAAATGATAGGTAAGATGATTACAATTTTAAAATATCCCAGCAAAAACAAAGATAAAAGGGGGATAAAATAAAATTGACAAGACATAGACAATTATTTTCTCTACTTTTGTATCTGAAAAGTCCATAAAAAGCAGCAAAATAATACCTGAATAGTATATCTTCAAAACTGCCAAGGTCCTCAAAAGCAAGGAAAGTCCTAAGAAACTGTCACAACTAAGGGAGCATTAGGAGACATGACTACCAAATGTGATACATCTTAGATCCTGAAACAGAAAAAGAACATTATGGGGAGGTGAGGAAACATAAATCATGTGTGGAATTCAGTAAGCAGTTATGTGTCAGTATTGGTTCATTAATTGTGAACCATACAAATCTAAAACATAAGTAACAAAGAAAATTAGGTACATGAGTACTCTCTGTACTATCTTCACAATAATCCTATAATCTGGCCTCCCTGGTGGCGCAGTGGTTTAAAACTGCACTGTGGAACTGTTGGCAGCGGCACACCGAGTTCCACACCCTCCTGGGGAGCTTCCCACATGGCGCCACAGACCTCTCCTGCCTCGCCCACTGCTCCTCTCAGCAGTGTATTTCCATCAATCTGCCTGTTCTGCTCCCTACTCTGTCTCTGGTGAACCCTCTTGCCATCCCATGCCTCTGGCCTGTACCCCAGCTTGTATGCATAAATAAATAAATAAATCTTTTAAAGAAATAAATAAAATAATCCTATAATCTAAAACTACTCAAAGCTTTTTAAAAGTTAAGAATTTATTTTATAAGAAAAAAATGATCACAAATCATTAGATTTAAAATTTTTTCCTTACTCACTTGTATGCACTAAATTTTGTGTATTTTTTCCTTACTGATCAATTCACCAGAAAATGCTATTCATTTTCTGAGTTCAGAATAAATTTTGATAAATTTTGAAAATTCAACCTCCCTGGGGACCACTGCTCCGCCCATACATGCAATGTATCAACAAAATATAACTGTAATAAAACATATTTATGTCTCAAGTTTTATAATTTGAAAAAAAATGCAGTTACCAAAAATCTTCAAGCAGTAATTGAAATCAAACTTAACAAAGAAAAACAAAGTTTTCATTTTATAGTATCTTGGACTGACAAGTTCATTTGTATTCCAGAGATAATACTAAACTAATAGGGTCAAGTAAAGCTGCCAATATCCTTGCTGAGGATTTTCATGATACAATCTTTTGCAATGTAAGCAACAATGAAAAGATGACTTTTTTTTTTACAAGTTCATGTTGTATTTATAAAATGTCCAAAAAAAAAACCAGTATAGTATCTTTACTTAAGAACAGAAATGCACAGGGCAAATCTGCAGGTTTTGACCTGTGTCGGAATCACTGGAAGCACTTGTTAGAACAGATAGCTAGGTCTCAACTCATTCGGTTGTTAGATGTGGGCCAAGAATTTGTATTTCTAACAGGATTACATGTAAAGTCAGTTCCACTAGTGTGGATATCATACTCTGAGAACCACTGGGAAAATATTTATGACAATGATTATACCATAAAGATGAATATGTCAAAGCATAAAGCACAAGCACTGCTTTGTGACCTCAAATTACCTTCCCAATCTGTACCCTGCACAAATTTTAGACAATCAAATGAAAACACTGACTTAACAGATAGCACATATGAATACTGAATTACTAATTAATGAATATTTTTATGCTATGGGTTAGGGTTATGCTCAAAGTGTTTAAGTGAGTCACTGTTCCGGTTGAAACTCTTAAAAGAATATTAATCTTAAGAATTAAAGAAATAAGGTACTACTAAAAAGGCCTAATTTAGCATTTCTAAAATATTATTTACTTATTCATCTCATTACAATTTTCACTGACTCACTTTAAATAGTAAAGAATAAAGTTAATATGAAAATTACTGGCATAATTATACTTCAGTGATGTCATTTATTGTCTTAAACCACTGATACATAAAACCATCAATCCGGTATTGCAGGAAAACAATTTTCCAACATTTCTTAACACTGTAACATAAATGTACTCTTACCAAGAGTGATTTGCAGGTTCTTCAAATGATATTTCCTATACCTTTGACAGATAGCTTTGTTTATGCTTTTGCACTACAAGAATAAAATAAACCAAATAACCTTTTTTATTAATTTTTCGTTATAATTTGCTTTCATAAAGCTAAAAGGCACACTAATGACAACATAAACCTTTGTTTAACCACAATAAATAGTTTATATAAAGGAATGCAAATATTTCGCTGGATAAAACTCTATAATACAAAGATTGTGAATTTCATCCTATGGTATATATATAAACAGATAATGAATTGTATATGAATTAAGATTATATACTGAATAATATTGCATATACATAAAAGTCAAAGTCCAGTTTACCTTTTCTAACTAGTTAACTATTTTTTATTATTGCTCCATTACTTGACAACCAAATGGAGAACTTTTTCCTTTAGTGAAAGCATCTATATTAAGTCTCAGAAATTTTTTTAAAATGAGCGTGAAATTGCGCGTTTGATCCAGGATTAAGAGAGACGTTTTGCTTTTTCAGTTTTGCTTTTAACCTTATCTAACCTTAACTAGAGTTAGATATCAAAATAATATGGATTATAAAAGGTAAAATAACCAGTCCTATCCCTATCAAAGTACAGCATTACATAAGTCTTTCCAAGAGGCTGAGTAGGAATAAAACGTAACCTCTTGTAGAGGTAAAAAGAGAAACTAAAGAAACAGGATTAAGAAAGTATGTGAGCAGTTTACAGCTACTGACAGAATTGTGTGCACATATTGAGTGAATCTAAAAGAAAAAGAGAGCTGATGCAATCTATGATAAAGGGCTTTGTTTACAATTAAGAGGAGAAGAGGTTGCAAATACTTTCAATAGGCTTGCTAATGGAAACTGTTCTTATATAAGGACTTGAGACATTATCTAAACAGTCTTGAGTAAAGTATGCTTGTTCACTCGTTAGACATGTACGACATTACTGAGAAGATTAATTTAGAGTTCTAGAAGTAAAAACTGATTAGCTGGTGCAGGTGTATGAAGAATGACACATTAGGTAAAAGGTTACGTAAACCATTTACTAAGAAAACAGACTAGATTTTCACATACCCAGACCCTATTTTTTTCAAACTATGTAGGATTTGAAATTCTTTGAACACCATCGGATTAAGTTGATAATAGTTCCTGAATTAAGAAATTATTCATGTAGTTTTTAAAAATAAAGACAATAAATTTTCAGTCAAGCTGAACATGTGTTAACTTCCTGACTTAGTCAAGCTCACCATTACTACATTCTGACCTATCAACACTCTATTTTTGTTTTATAGAACATTTACCTCTTAAAATAATAGATTTCAAAGCAATGTATACTGTTTCAATGAGATACACTAAATTAATGAAAATATTAGCATCATTCTTTAAAGTCAAAAGTAAAACTCATTTCGAGGATTATACTGATAGAAAAATAAAGAAAAAAAAATGATGAACCGGTATTGAAAAAACTACATGAAAATTTACTACTTTATTGAATTTTTATTATTTTACATGCAAAGCACATTAAAAGTGAATCTATATTAAGTTGAAAAGTACTCCACAATGAAAGCTTACGCAATGGAACGATGAAAGCTGTCTACACAATACTAGTGTGATCAATAAATTACCCAGATATTTCTCTACAAATATTTGGATTGCCTGAATTAACTTATTTTTCAACAAAACAGTAAATTTAACTTTTATATGATCTTGCTGATACCTCTGAGGAGGAAAAAAAAACAAACCCTAGTCAACTCTTTCTAGAAACAAATTCACCAAAAAAGTAATATATACGTATTAGGTATCAAAATGAAACAAAACAGGCATGTTATAAATGACTATGAACTGATCATCAGTAATAGCTGATTAATACCAAAGGGACAGTCAATATGTGAATGGTTTATGAGACTTTAAACATCTAAACACAAAACAGTAATCAATACTGCGTACAAAACACTAAATTAAATCACATAATAACACCAAGAGTTTAGTGTACGTGACATACATTTAATTCTTCTTACTTCATTACTGCTACAAATTGCTTTAAAATGGTCTTTTCATAATATATAATTACTTAGAATAAAATACAGTGAGACACTTTCCAATATGCATCAGGTCTTTCATTCCACCATTCAGTAAATGCTACAGCAAATTAAACTATCTATTAACCAGACCTAAAAGACAATAACTGAATTAAAAAAAAAATACTTTTGAGTGAAATATTTAGGTTAGACTAGCTAATGGTAGTTAAGACTGTACTTTGTGCAACTGACATATATTGCTATATAGAGTCTATGGCTAGATGGACCGGTTGGTCTGTGCCTTGTTTTTTTTTTAATTATGTAATATCTATAACCATATATTCAGTTGAGTAAGAAAAACTTGATGAAAGAATAGGTATAAAATTTGCTGTAACTCACTCATATTCCTCTCATATACTAAATGTAACTGTTCTGGGAGGTGAAAGGGGCACATGACTTTAACATGCTATGAGATTCCATCTAAGTGAAATCTAAAAAAAAGTGAAATCTATGAAATTAAAAAAAAAAAAAAAGAAAAATCAAGGGCTCAGGTTTTCTTGAGTATTGGCTTAAGTCTACACTGAGAATGGAAAAGGAACTCGTATACTTAATAAGAAACTAATAGCATGGGGGTAATTGCCTTTGCTGATGTATCTGATGAGCAATTGTCTAATAGTATTACGTATTAATGGGACAACAAATGTGTCACTAGTTCTCAGATACTTAATGTATGTTGCAATCCTAATCAATGTGATATCCTTTATTTGAGAGCATAGTTACCAAGCAAAGGAAGTCAAATTTATTGTTACAGATTAGGGATGGTTTAGAGACAATATGAGAACGTTTAGTACTGATTTTATATGTGGTTTTAAAATTTTGATTCCTAATGTCAGTTCTCACTTAATATATCTTCCCCAATGATAAACTGGTGTTTGGTTTCTTAATTACAAAATGAAAACATATGCCTGAATCTTGTAATAGGTGATTAATAAAATCATGATTAAGTGCTATTATTTTATGAAACTTACTAGGCACTGACTCAAAATCATAAACTAAAAAAAAAAGATGAATGATAACTATTTACTGTACATATAAATATTGGCAAGGACATTCGATCAGTTACTAAACCCAAGGTCTTACCTAGCTTGCCTTATGGTATTGAACATATAAATACATCTAATATATTGACTGGCATTATTTTCAACAAGTATTAGGGGACTCCAAATTCTACCTTTTAATTTCTAATCTAAAAATCCAAATTAATCCAGAAAACATAAATCAGATGCAACTGAGTTTTTTTATCTTAGGAACACACTGCTTCTATCACAATTTTAAAGATTATCTTAAAAATGAATATACTGCTTCATGTACCTGCCCAAAAAGCTTAATTTTATGCTTTAGACTACTTGAGCATGCATGACAATATGACTGCACTATTAGTAAATTCTCTTAAAAATCTGTGTCCTGCAGCCTTCCTCTCAGAAATGACTGAGAGATTAGTAATTAATGCATGTCAGAAGTAAGGAAGGCAAGTCACATCTAAAAAGTAATTATTTTAAAAATAATATCATAAACACAATAGAACTTTGGATATGCTTTATTATGTCAAATACCCAGGAAATGTAAGAAATGATTCTGAATGGGGCTATAATTTCACAAAAACTAGTACTTTATTGACAACAGCCAAGCTTTCTAAGGTAATGCATATATCTTAAGTTACCTTTTTAAAAACCTCAGTTTTATAAAATTTAAAAGGAACTTATAGCAGATCCTACTTTATTTTTCACTATTCAGTGCAAAAGTCTTTGTGATATAAATATACATTTTAAAGGTGAGAGAAATGACTGCGTGTAGACTGTCTTAAGTTGTCAGACTCCTGTATTTGCACTTAGTACCACTATGTAAAAGATCAATCCTGGAAATGTTCCTGATAAACCAAAGAAAGAAAAAAATTAGAAATAGCTCAGTCTTTAGAAGCATTAGTATACTGGTATAACTTTTAAAAGGGAAGTTAAGTATTCCTTTACTTCCAAAAGGATGAAAGAGAAAAATCTAAAATACTTCTTTCACTGAAAAAAAAAAAACAAACTCATATTTTAAGGCTGTGTAGTGACAATATTTCACAATATTCATAGTGTGGATAAGAAATTAGGCAATACTGATATTTCTGCCACATGCCTAAAGGGGAAGGAGTATGGTCACAGCCAAAAGTGGTGATTGAGTTTGGCATACCACTTTGACAACATGGGTGGGCCGATCAGTTCCTATGCCAGCTAATATTCTCCAAAGAGACACCCTTTTATCCAGTAAAATTGTACGCATGGTAATCTAGCATTGAACTTCTTGTAAAATATATATGGACATACAAAAACTTACCAGGCAATTATTAAATAAACCAAAAGTGGAGGGGAAATGTTAGTAGTTAAAATTGTGTTAATTCTAGGGTCTTTATTGGGAAGATACAGGAGGAAAGAGGTAATGACAGTTTCCAAACCTAGTTTATGATCAGAATCATGAGACGGTGAGCTCAAAAAATTCTGCCTAGGGCCTCAACCTAAACCTACCTAGAAGCTATAGCCAGGGAATTCTTTTTAAGCATTCCACCCAAGTGATTCTGATGATAAGTCAAGGTTGAACTTCTGAAGGGGGAAAGGGGTGGGGGGAAAGACACGCTAGGTAACTGCTGAAAATTTTAGCATTCAACGTCTAATATTTTATCATTTACTTTACATTTTCATTCCCCAATTATCTCACCTTTCCCATTTTGTTAATAGTGAATAATGAACAGGCTTGGCAAATTAAAGAAAGAGAGTCAGCAAGGTACCCAAAATGGATTTTACTATGTTCAAGCCAATTATGTACATTAATTGGATGAAAGGATATCAGCATAATGTTTGAAATTCAACTATCAGGCAGATTTTAATGTATTTTAAAAGCGAGGTTTCCTTATTCAACATAAAATGCAAAATATAAAAAAAAATCTAGACAATATTTAATAGGAGAAAAAAACTGTAGAATTATTTAAAATAATTGTTTTTAAAAGCCCGATATTAGGAAGAAAATCCCTTAAATTTGAGGTAGGGAAATAATTCTCACATGAGAACAACATGTCACAGTGTTATTCTCTAAGTTAGAAATTAAGCAAAGTATTTCAGTACTATTTCTATTTATATACTACTTTGTTAATGTAAGTATAAATTTTTTAAGTGTCAAATTTTTGGTTTTGATTTTAATGCATGTAATAATTAAAAATATGGATTGCTTTTTTTATACACGGAAATTGTACACACTCTCCAGGCTTGAAGAACAAACAACTTTTTAAATATCCCATGGTCACTTATAAACCTTGGAATAATAAAAAGGTAGTACCTACATAAGAAATTTTATATTAAAATTACAACATGTTTTTTAGAAGTAATTTAAAATTTCTTTCATATTCAAATACAAAATAGTACATTTTAATTTACTATAGCACAATTCAAGTATTCTTTTAAATTTTATATTAGTCAACTAGTGCATGATATTAAGTGGTTTTATGATAACTCCTTTTTAAAGATGACTGTTACACAGAGTGTGACTCAATATTGCTCTAAATTGCTCAGAACTGAAATAAAAACGACAATAGACAGATTTTTATCAGTAAATCATCAAAATATAAAAGGTCAAACACATCAGTAATAAGGCATTTTCAGGTCATTCCCCAAAAGTATTTGAATTCATGTAAACAAAGACTATGTAGTGTCCTTTAAGAAAATGCACTACCACAGATATACTCAAATGGTTGTGACTTTAAACCATATATTATTTGAATATCACAAAAACCAAAGGAAGTAATAACCTATTTTAATAATTGAAAGATGTCACTTGTTCATGAAAAAAAGGCTTGATACTTTTTTGAAGGCTAACAACGAAAAAAATATATTTGAAAATAAACATTCACTGTTTTCTAGAAATAAATATACACAGTTTAATGTATTGCAGCACAGGTATATTGCCCTAACTTTAACCATAACATTCAATCAGTAGTTTTAAAGTATTTTTTCCACACTGAGCCTTGAATCTTCTACCTTGTTAGCTGTCCCACAACTTTCAAAAGAGTTTTATTCTCCTGCTTCAGTTGCTCATTTTCATCTTCGATGTCATCTAGGTCCTTAAAGAAACAAAAAGGGAAATAAAATGTGAGTTTTAAAAATACCTAAAAAACATTCCAAAGGTGATAAAAACACTTCAAAAATACACAAACACAATTTATACAAGCAATTCATTTGGTTATAAGGACAGGTTCTGAAAGTTATTTTAGATGGGATATGCCTCACCTAAAAGGAAACATTCACTACTCAGCTCCTTCTCATGTTATCATACTACAGACCAACTCTTTTGAAATCTTTCCGTTTTTAAAGAGAAGGCAGAAATTTAAATTCTTTAATTATAAACTATATTTTTTTAATTAAAGCAACCCCCTTCTCCCCAAATGGATGGCGAAACAAAATGCATAAGCAGGCATTTGAGGTTCAGGGCCCCTGACTACAACCTTACATTAAATTATGCATCAAAAAGATCCAGGTCCCAGTACTGGATGCACCCCTTCTACCTTGTGTGACTTTTACCAAGTGTTCATGTAGAAGGCTGAGAATACTGGGGAAGTGATATATTCTGAATTATACAGAAAAAGAGGTACCTTGTTCATTTTATCAATTATTTATTTATGTATTCATTTAATTTATTTTTAACTGATGTAACATTGGGGTACACCCATTAGGTGTTATCCACCATAGTGGACTCACCACCAGCTCACCCATATTTCAGCACCACAGACGACTGTGCTTCCTTTCCTCTTTGTTCTAATATTTTTGACTTCTCTGTGACATATTGTTGGTGGGAAAGGTTTTAACTCTTAACAAAAATTGAAAGTCACTGAACCAGGTAATCACCGGTTCCAGCTTTAGGAATATATGACTCTAGCTCTATGTTTCCTGTATTAATCTTCGTGCCATATATACAAACATTTGGTAAAAACAGATAATCCACTATAAATTTTAGTTAGAAGAAAGATTTCAAGGCAAACTATTTACTAAACACTGTAAAAGCAAATACAGATTTATCCTTGCAATTTCAAATAAATTGCAAATAAAATAAATTTCAAATAAATGCAAATAATAAATTTCAAATAAATTTGGAGCAATCATTTTGAATTGTAAGTGTGCTACAGAGTAACAACATTCTGATAAATTTAGTATACTGTCCAATTAGGTAAATAATTTTAAAATGTGCAAAAAAGAATTTGCATTTACTCATAAACCGAATGATGCTAGGATATTAATCTGTTGAAAACAAAACAAAAACATGAGATTCCTGAAAATACAAGAAGAACCTATCTAAGACATAGAATTAAATAATATCACATACATGCAAATATCATTACTAGATTAGGAATATCACAGGAAGATTGCAGGTTTCTTTCCAGACCACTACAATGAAGTTACTATCAAAAGAAAGGAAACCACACAGTTTTTTTAGATTCCCAGTGGATATAAAACTTATGTTTAAATTATACTGTGTATAATAGCATTATTTCCAAAAAAATAATGTACATACTTTAATTTAAAAATATCGCTAAAAAATGCTAACTATGCTGATTCTTCAGAGAGTTTTATAAAAACACACAGATCTTCAACTCTACAGAAGGTGAAGTGCAATAAAATGTTGTATATGTCTATAAACTCTATAAGGGCAGGTATTTTATTATCTCTTTTACTGCACACAGCAAGTGCCTAAGACAGTGCTAACAGACATAAAAATAGTGCATGTTTTATTAAATCAGAAATTATAGAACCAAGAGAGGAATTCTATACTCTGAACCAGTCCACAAAAATGGGAGAAGCTTATTTAGAATTAGAGGACTATCAAATATCTGAGGTCAAATACTGGCTCAGCTTATTACAATGTGATTACTACAAATGACCTGAAGCAAGTTAAACTGAGTTTCAGTGTTTCCTCATCTACAACCTGCAGTTAATGCCCTAGAGCTTTTATTAGGCTAGGTGTGTTCATAATATTAAGTCTCTTTGCTCTTATAGTTAAAATTGGATTAGAGAGTTGTTCCCTTTTTTCTCTGAAATAAACTTCTTAATTCCCTTCATCTTATCTAAAAAGTCTTCTTAAAAGCAAAACTATAATCTTTTCTCATTACCATTATCGAAGTACGCTTTAATATTAATATCTGCTACTTAAAGAAATCAGTCTTAGGGCTGAAAGCAAAAAGAAAAGCTGCAGAGCAGGAGTAGGGACTGTAGGGATGAGCTAAATCTAAAGTGAGAGATGCTTAAATGGAAAAAAAAGGTGGTGAAAATACATAAAGATATCTGGAATTTCTTATGCAAGAAAGTGCCATCGTTAGTTCTTCACAGAGGCAATACTATGCCAAAGTCCTTTTCTGTGTCTCACTTCCAGACTCTTACTACACACAGAACAAATCCATTTATCAGTCCATCCCTCAAAGAATAAATCTAAGTGAATCCAACTGATAGTTGGCCAGAGGAAATCGATTTATGGAATGAAATGAGGCTGCTCTTTACTACAAATTACTGAACTATAAAAAAAGATAAACTCTTGCCATTTGCCACAAAATGTTTAGAAATGGAGAGGATTATGCTTATGAAATAAGGAGAAAGACAAGTACCAGATGGTGTCACTTATATGAGGAATACAGAGAAATAAAACAAAGGGTCAGATAAAACAAAACCATTAACAAACCCTAAAAATATGACTATACAAGTGGAAAAGGGAGAGCAAAGTGGGGAGGAAGCAAAATAGACTGTAGTAGAGAACTATGGATGTCTTGCTGGTGGGTGTATTATGGTAACATATACCTGAAAGGTATGACCCTATAGCTCTAAATCATACAGAGTTTTAAATCAGTTACCTCAATTAAAAAAATTGAAATTACCTCATTAACAAAAGAATAAACTAAAAAATTAAAAGAATTTTTTCATATTTATGCATTTTCCTCCAATTGACAGAAAAAAGGAAACCACGAAATTTAAATATGCAAATACTCACTCTATTTAACAAATCAATTTCTTCTTTGAGTTTTCCAATCATTTCCTCTTTATCTTGCATTAGTCTCACAAGTCTTAAGTTTTCTTGTCTTTCTCTTACTATTTCCTGGTAGATATAATTAAAGTGTTAATTGAGAAGTAATTGGTTAGTTGTATTCTTAAGTGGCATACATCTGCCAATGAAATTTTTCAGTGACCTTCTTAAGTGGTGAGGGAAAGAAGACCCCATCCCAGAAAAGAATGAGAAAATGAGCTAAATATTTCTGATTAAATCTACGCTTACACAAGTCTTTAACAAATACAAATACTCAATGATTTTCCCTCTGTGATAGCTTTTTACTACCAGTAGTAAAGAAATATTTTACTTTTAACGGATAATATCCTGTTCAAGGAAATCCAAAATTTTTATTAAAAGTATAAAGCACAAAGTACAAAGCACAAGTATAAAGTACAAGGATATGGCTCTTTGGGAAACTCTTAAAAGAGAAAAATAATGGTCCTCAATTTACTTCTGGCTGTCAGATAACTGACAATGGATAAAAATTAGGACCTAAGACAGAATGCTCTTTTTAAACTATTTCTTCAAAGAAATCTTATTTAGAATCTAGTGCATTGTGTTAGGCTGGCCATCTTGTGGGCAAAAGAGAAGCAGAACTGAAAAGGTCTCCCCCTGAACTTGGCTTCTTTCTTACTAGTCATCAGAGAAAAGCAGCCAGCTGGCCTCTGTAATCCAGCTGCTGCCAACTGACAAGTCAATGTTCAAACCCTTAGGGAACTTTGAAAGTCTTTCTTAAGACCCCACTTGAGACTTATTAAAATATGTATTCCTTAAAGTTTTAAATTTAAACCCACAGAAACTAGTGTTAAAATTTAGATGTGAATTAACAATAATCACATTGTTATAAAATAGAAACATTAAAAAAATAAAATAGAAACATTAAAAAAACTAAATCTCTACATAAAACAATCTTTATGTCATTGGTAATACTTTCAATTAAACACAACAAACATATTTTTAATAATCAGAACGCAATTCTGTACCATTAACTGACTTTAGGTTGAATGTCTACAGAACAACCTAAGACCATATTGTTAATAGGTTTATACCAATGTTCACTTGCATTATTTTCAAAGATACTCCTAAAACGGTTTATTGAAATTGTTTCAAATGCTCAAGATGGTCTTAGGTGCTAACTCAGAACCCAGAGGAAAGTCTACAGATACTATCTGTACAGACAATACAATAAGCACATAGACTTCCAACCATTGTCAAGGAAAAGATAGTTTTCAATACAGTACAGATAACACTTGGCAGAATGAGAATACATTAAATATAAAGGAATATAAAAATCGGCTTCATTTCTAAAAGTTTTAATATCAACAGAAATGGAAGTATTAAGAAATCAAAAAATGCTTAGGTCACCACTATACATCTAGAAATTATATACTTAAGGCAGTAAATGCTGTTATTTGAATATATATGGACATACTAATTAGCAGAAACGATACTTCCCATTGGTGTCCCTCATTCTTTTTCCTTTTTTAGCATTATCTCCCCACTACTAATTTCAATTTATTTTCTCTTTCTCTGCTGCTACAGAATTAAAAAAGAAATCCTAATGATATATTAATCTTATTAGTCTTAAATAATATAGTTCATATAGTTCATACCTTTTCAAGCTCTTCAATTTTCTTTTCCAATGTGCAACTTGAGACCAAATTACCTGACGCATTTGCATCCCTGTATCTGCTGAGCACACTTCTGTCTGCCCGGGGATGTCTACTAGAGACATCTTCTTCAGAGGCAGTGGTTGTGCTATGGAAAGAAAAAAAGATCTATTTTATAAAAAATCCCTAAATATTCAGCAAAATATTTTCTTCACCACAAACAATTACAATTCCTCTGAGAACATATGTTTTAATAGTTGACTTATTTGTAACAACAGAAGTTAATCATTAGTCCAACAGTTAAAAAAATCAAAAAAATGTTAATTCTTTCAGTCAGTATCTACACAGAAGCTGCTAAGTACCTGACACTGTTCTGAGTACTGAAAATGTAACGGTAACACAGAAATGAACTCTGTCCTTCATGGAGTTCTCAGTTTAGCAGGGACTATTACCAATTATAATAACATGCAGTAAGTGCAGGGTACAAAAGAATTAGGACAGGAAACTAATGTAGAGTATCTGTAGAACAACTTTCCTTTTCATGCTTTTTGTTTTCATTTTTAATTTCAATTCATCATGGAGCAATACCTTTGTCACAACAAATAAAAATGAACTACTGGAAAAATAGAAGTATAAAAAGTTCCACGAAATAAAATCCAACTGTTTCTTTTAGATTCAGACACATAAAATTACATTTCAATAATATAATTAAAATAAACAGAAAAAACTGCATACTTTTCATTGAAAGTATATATCCAGGCAATGACAGGAAAAAAAAAATGGCTATCACTAGTAATTTTTTCCTTTTCATAATTCTAATGTAACTAAAAGGTATCAGCTATTTTTCATACTGAACATAACAGCAAGTCAATATGTTTATAAAGTTTTTAATGCAATAAATAAATTTGTACTAGTTATCTATTGCTACATGAAAAATTACACGAAAATGTGGGGGGTGTGGCTGAAAACAACAGGCATTATTGTGTGAGATGTTAATGTGCCACAATTTCTGTTGGAAAGCAGCACTGGTGAGTGGTTATGATTCCAGGTCTCTTTTGAGGTCTTTTATTTTAGTCAAGAAGCTGGTCAGGGCTACTTATCTGAAGGCTTTATTATGCTGGAGAATTCGCCTCTAAGATGTCTCCCACAGCTAATGGGAGACAGTCTCAGTTTCTCACTGGTCATTGGCCAGAAGCCTCAGCTCCTTAGAACATAACAGTTTGTTATGTTCTGCTGAGCTCTTCATCACACCACATGGCAGCCAGCTTCCAGAGAGAAAGTGACAAAGCAACCGAGCAGCTGCAGTGTCTGCTATGATCTAATTCCAGAAGTAACACCTATCATATCAACTCTGTGTTGCAATGTGGAAGGGGATTACGCAATATGTAAATAAGTGTAGGTAGGAAACCCTGAGGGCTTTCCCAGAGGCTGGCTAACACACTTGTTAATTTACCTAATTTGTTTGGATTAAGGACAATTCTACTCACAAGGGATAATGTATACCTAAGCTACTTTATGTTTTGTTTCAATAGTACAACAGAAAAACTAGTTTCACAGATATATATTTACAGGAAAACAAGAGATTTTAAAGCAATTTCAGTAAAGTAAAAATATTCATTTTTAACTTTTACCTAGAATATAGAAAAATGAGGCTTTCAAAATGTACTGGTAGTAGTCAGTTCTACTCATTTATCCAGCAAAAATATTATAGTTAAAATCTAAAAAACTTGATTTAAAAAAATGAACCCTTTATATATTAATGTCTTAATGAAAACATGAGTTTTCTTTTGAAGTAAAAAAAATTCAAGATATGTCTTATCAAATCTGTAAGGTGTTGAATTATATCATGATACAGTATCAAGATCACACATGCTTTGATACTATATTGTAGAGCCCATCATAATAATTTGTAGAAGTATTTCCCCCAAATTTCTAACATTCATTTTGTCCTTTTATCTTTTACACTAAACACACCTGACATTTTTTCTTTGCATGGAAGGAAAAAGTAAAGCTATCAGACAAATTATCATAATTCACATGTTTAAAAAAGCTGGGGATCAACCTGATTTCTTAGCTTGCAAAAAAAAGATCTCTTCCTAAAGTTTAAATATTCTTGTCTGAAAGTTTCCATACGCTATTTACCTCTGCATATAACAGTTGGCTGGCTCATCTTTCAGACTGCAATTTATTTTATTTATTTAAATCTCAATTGTAATGTGTTTGTATCTAAGTAATTCACACTGTGAATTAACTACGGTTAATTCAGCTGACAAGAGGAAGTATACTGCTTAATTCAGCTGACATAGCAAGGCTTTCTCAAAGAGCAAAGAAGGATGCTGATGTGTATTTTGGGACAAGTTTCTCCCGTCACTTTCTCTATATAATCGGACACATTCCTACAAAAGCAAAGCAGAAATCCAAGCCACATTTTATATAAGTCAGAGAAAAGTGTGTTTGTTAGCAAGGAAGCAGAAAAATAAAATTCTTTCATGGCATAGTCATGGTAGCAAAATCACTGTGTTCTTCAAATTTTAACAAAATTTCCTTTACTGTCCTTATTTGTATATGAGTTGAGATTCTGGATCACAGAATGTTCCTAAATATATTAAGCTATATAGTGCTGCTAGAAAGTATACATGAAATACCTTATTTGTTATAGCTTCATCTAACATTTCCAAGCATACACCTTTGTCTTTTGTTATTTGTATATATTTTCTTAATGTAAGCAACCTGAAGTAATACTTTATAAGAAGCTCACAAAGTACTGATGATCACATATGAAATCCTGAAGATCCGTTTCTGTCAACTGTAATTATTCTTATAAATGCCACTTAAATTTTATTTGTTTTGTTTTAGTTGCCAGTAGATATTTGCAAATGACCCACTGTGGTTTTAGTATTTTCTTCCCCATCAATAAGGGATAAAATTGGCTTACAGAGCTAAATATGGCTAAAATCTGAACTCAGCATAGGAGGGATAGTGCAACCATACAAAACTAGTACAAACTCTCAGGGGCTATAGTTCTTTAACATTACTTCCATTATTATTACTTGACTTACTACTGTTGTCACATTTAGGAAAAAGACCTATCTTTTCTTATTTAAAAAAAAAAAGCCTAATGGAGCTTGTATTATCATAAGTAAATTAGGGTTAAAAATAAAGAGTATAAATTTAGAAAATTTAGATTTAGATAACAGTAACAAAAGCAGATATTAAAAAGAATGAAAACTAGTTTTTACTTTTTGTTTTATTTAATGATCATGTATTTACTTTTTCTATTATTTTATCTACGGAACAAAAAAGTCTGATTAACACAGAATTTTATAAAGTATATAAATCCTTACATTTTCTTCAATTCTTATATATATTTGGGTTACACATAGCTAACAAAAATGTTCTAAATACAATAGAATACACTTTCTTCTCAAGCTCACATGGAATATCACCAATATAGACCATGTTCTGGTCCATAAAATGAATCTTAACAAATTTTAAAGAATAGAAATCAAACAATGTCTTCCCTCAGACTACAACAGAATTAAACTAGAAATCAGTAACAGGAAGATAGTACGGATATTACACAACATACTTATTTTGTTTGTTTTTTAATAGTTTTTTATTTATATATATTACATCTTTGTTCTAAACAATATACTTCTATGTAACATGGGTCAAAGAAAAAAATCTCAAGAGAAATTTAAATTTTTTTTGAGCTAAATAAACATAAACTTTAAAAATGTAGTATGAAGCAAAATGCAACGCTTAGAGGAAAATTATAGCAATAACATATGTATTAGAAAGAAGAACTAAAATAGATCTTCTCATTTCCTTGGGAAATCAGAAAAGAAAGAGCAAATTAAATCCAAAGTAAGTAGAAGAAATGAAGTAAGAATTAGAGTGGAATCAATGAAATGAAAAACAGGAAGCTAATAGAGAAAATCACTGAAACCCAAAGCTCTCTCAAAAGATCAATAAAATTAATAGTCTCTAATAACGTGAAAAAGAGAACACAAATCACTAATATCAGGAATGAAAAAAGGAACACCACTACAGATGCAAATGAACATTAAAGATAATAAAGGAATACTATGAATAGTTAAGCCTACAAAATTGACAATCTAGGTGAAAAAGACCAGTTTCTTAAAAGACACAATCTGCCAGAACTCAAAGAATCTGAATGAGAGTATCTATTTTAAAATATTGAATAAAAATTTCATAACCTTCCAAAACAGAAAGCACCAGGCCTAGATGGGTTCATAAGTTGATTCTACCAAACATTTAAGGAAAAAATGATACCAATTTTCTAAAATCACTTCCAGAAGATCGAAGCAGAAAGAGTATTTCCTCATTCTATGAGACCAGCATTACCCTAGTGCCAAAACCAAATAAAGACATAAAAGAACTAATAAATGGAGAGATCTATCCCCGGTCAATCGATATGACGATTCAGTACAGGCAAGATGTCAAGTTCTTCCCAACTTAATTTACAAATTCAATGTAAAACGAATCAAAACCTCAGTGAGTAAGTTTCTGGATGTTCACAAACTGATTCTAAAGCCAACACAGAGACCCAAAATAGACAACACAATACTGAGTATGAATAAAGTTGGAAGACTGTCACTATCCAACTTCCATACATAGTATAAAACTACAGTAATCAAGACAGCATAGTATTAGCAAAAACACAGACAAATAGAGGAATAAAAGAAATAAACCCATATAAATATAGTCAATTGATCTTTAACCAAGGAACAAAGGCAATGAAGTGGAATAAAGACAGTGTTTTCAACAATGGTGACAGAAGAGAAAAAAAAAAATCTAGGCATAGACCTTACATGCTTTATAAAAAAAACTCAAATGGATCGCAGAACGAATTGTACAGAACTGTAAAACATTAGCACTAACAGTCTAATGTGCTTCCATTCCATAACATGATTCAATACTTCACTCTCTTGATTTCTTTCACTTTTCTGATACGTGTAGTTGATTTTCTATACCTGTTCATTACATATTAGTGTTATTCAGCTCTTTACCTTAACACTTTGTTCTCTTTCTGTTCTAGTATTTGAGCCAGAAATTTACTCCACTGATGACTTCAGTTACTATCTACTCATATTATGAAGACTCCAATCATTAGCTCCATGCTTGTATAACCAACAACTTTTAAGAATCTACTTTTAAGGGCCTCCATGGTGGCACAATGGGTAAAGTCTCAGCACTACAAAGTTATCAGCAGCCACTGCAGCACGAGTTGGAGCCCCAGCCAGGGAGCTTCCCACATGGCGCAGCAGACCTCTCCTGCCTCACCCGCTGCTCTTCTTAGCAGTGTACTTCAGTAGATCCACCTGTTCTACTCCCCACTCTGTCTCTAGTGAATCTTCTCACCACCCCACACCTCCAGTTCTTGTATGCATAAATAAATAAATCTTCAAAAAACAATCTACTTTTAGTATCTCAAAAGCATCCTAAACTTAGAATTTTGGTATGTAAACTTGGAAAGCCTAGTGAATTTCAGTAGATGGTATCAAAATCCGCTGGTGCTCACCCAGAAATGTGGACTTTGTGGTGTCCTAGCTTGGTATGTTGACACTGGAAATAACACAGGAAATAAATTCAAGAAGTCTTCGTAATGACTGGATATAGAAAAGGTAGTTCGGGAGAAGGGATAAAGATTCTCTCTTCATCCAAATTTCTGTCCAATATCTCCATCAAACACAAGATTACTCAAGAAGCAACTACAATACTGACAACTATAAACAACCCAGAAATCTGGACAATTTCTTAAAGAGTTTTATACTTGTTGTACAAGTTTAAAATCAGTATTTCAAAATGTCTCAACTACTAACATTAAAAACTGTCAATAGGTTGTCAATATAAATAAATAACTACAAATTCAAAATAAGGAATAATTATTACTTAAGAACAAAATCAGACTTTTATCCCAGGTTTTATCAGGAGTGTATGAAATTCTGTCTCAACTGTGAATCACTGTTAAATTACTGCCAAATTTAGTTCTGTTTATTTCAAAAACAGAAATGGTTTTAACCTATTTTGAGAGTGACTATGTATAGTGCAAAAATACCCAGAATAAAAGATTTCATTGACTCAAAAAGTTACTTGTAACATTCTAATCAGGACTGTTAATACAATTCCCAGAAGAAGTGCCCTCTGCTTTCTCTAGCTATGAAGATATTAACAATATGTTCAAGAAAGGAAAAGAATAAACAGTATCATCATAGATAAATACTACTCTTTACTAAAAGTTTTTTGCCTTCTGAGAATTTTCACATCTTCTGTGGAAAGATTAGAAGGTGTTGTATGCGGGGGGAGTGGAAGAGGTGATAGGAAGGAACACTGTTATTCTAAAACTATCATGAGAACAAGATTGGCAGCATTAGGAGATTACCATGAAAGGAATTTTCCACTAAATAGATATTTTAAAGCTTAGCAATTAGAAGAAATATAAGACTCATGAGTAAAATCCTACTTTTAGAATGAGTATCAAATATTTAGAAGTATTAGATAAATCATGAAATTCCTAAATAACCAACAAGTAAATGACTGCCCTCCATATTTTTAGTATGTCTTATCACCTTATTCCACCATTCATCCCTCAAAATAAACCCTTACTTGGCATAGGTCTTTCTTTTTTTCTCTCTCCCCGCCCCCCCTTTAAATACATACACACATACACATACACACACACACACACACACACACACACACACACACACACACAGAAACAAAGATAAAAATCAACGACTGACTCTTAATATTCTGATGCAGGAAACAAAAAATACGATTCACTATCACAGTAATCCCACCAACCCAGATACAAATACATTTTACAACGTATTAGTAGTTTGGATAAAAGATCCCTTTAAAAATGTTATGAAAAATGTAGCTCTGCTCTCAGATGAGAAACATTATTTTCTTTTATACGGAATTTTAGAAGTTCATCAATACATCAAGTTAAAAATACTTTACGTTTTATATATATACACACATGTAATGATAGATTTCATTGTGTATCATATCATACTCTTTGTAACATACTCTGCGTTTCCCCATTTAACATAAATGGGTAATAATTTTCCCAAACAGTTTATATTTTTCAACATCACCATTTTAATGTCTGCATTATAACTTCATATTATTAATACATTATAGTATATACCTCTCACTGTTAGAACCTTAAATTGTACCAGTTAAGGACTATCATACATGCTCATTTCAGTATTTCACACAATAAATTATCTTAGAGACCAAATAAAGTATTTTTATCATCAAATACAACTGACTGGTGAAGTTTCACTACCTGAGAGCTAGAAAAAAGAATTTGAGTGGGGGAAAAAAGACCATTCTTCTAGATATAGGTTATTTTATTTATTAAGAAAAGCTAAAATTACATACACATTCTTATCTCTAATATGCTTCTCCCAAACAGTCACACATAGTAACTTTGCACCTCAGAACTATTCTGAAACTCTTTGACATAAAACAGGCATTGTTTTTTCAGAAAAATTTCCAATGAAGCATTATTAATAATTTTTGTGTATTAAATTTCTGTATACCAAAATTAAATAAGCTTTCACACAAATTTTCATAGCAAATTTTGTATTCTAATATAATAATTCACATTAGCCAAAGAGTGGAATCAATACAGATGTCCATCAACTGATAAATGGGCTAAACAAAATATGGTTTATCCCAGTATGCTATAACAGCTGAAACTTGAAAACATGCTAAGCTAAGGCAGATGCAAAAGGCCACATATGGCATGATTCCATTTACAAGATATAGCCAGAAAGGCAAATCTATAAAGACAAAAAGCAGAATACCAGTTGCTATGGGCTGAAGAGAAGCTTGGAAGAATGAGGACTGACTGTTTAATTGGGTTTCCCCTTTTTGGGGGGGGCAGAAAGTTCCGGAACTAGTGGTATTTCTGTTCTACAATAATGTGAATGCATTATAAATCACTGAACTGCATAATTCCTAAGACAAATTTTATATTTGAATTACATCTTAATAAAGCTCTTTAAAAAAGACATAAGGTACTGCATGTTTTGCCTAGTAACTGATTTTGAAGGGTATATAATATGTAAAATATACTTTAAAATAAAATTACATCAAATATTATTACATAATTTCTCTTTCATGATTATAAAGCTAATTAGACCTTATTGGACCTTGCAGTGCCAGCAGGAAAGGGCACTAGGCAGGTTCTTGATGATGAGCAGACTGGTATAAACGAGTCCTGGAGCCCTCGGTGGCTTTTTATGGCCTTTTTTATTTAAACTCTTAAACTCTGGCAACTATATACAAGGTGGCAGGGCTGGGGGGGCACTGGGTACCATCTGCTCATGGCCGGGAGGCCTCCTGGACTCCAGCAAATCTGCAGCTTCTCTGGGGCCCTTCCTGCAGCGTGCTCTTGCTGCTGCCCTCTGTGCTGCTGCTTCTCCCCTCTCCTCTCTCCTTCCGCTCATGTGCACTCTAAAGGCTACTCTGCAGCCACTCTAATTGCTACTCTAAGCCATGCCCCCCAGGCTTTGCTACTCTGTCAGGAAGCATGTAGGCCTGCAGAGGCCCATCCCCAAGGGCGGAGAGAGGGTGGTGGGGAGGAAGCCTGAGAGTTATTCAGTCTACCCCACAGACCTCAAGATCATAAGAACAAGTTATTTCACAATACTATATTGTGAACAGAACAAAGTAAAGATAGCTATGAATACCAGACTTCATATATAAAAGTCACTAAAAAAACTTACATTAAACAGAAAAAACCTAGTTGCTGGTATCTTCCAATAATGTGGAATCTAAATAAACTAAATCAAACTCTGAATGAATCATTCTACATTCTGCCCATAAAAGATAAATCAATATTCACTATGAATTACAGCAACATGACAAGCAACATGTCTATAATCAGATAGTCAAATAACCTATCTAGTCTCACATAGATCATTAAGCTGTGCCTCAGCTTCCTCAGTGTAAGATGAGAATAAAACAGCTCTCCCGTGGGGTTTATTAAGGGAATTAATGAAATTAATGTACACAAAAAGTACTTTGAATACTTTTTGAAAGTATTTTTGAGTATCTGAATTCAAAAGGGAATGGACTGTGTACTCCACAAAAATTCCTACTTTGAGGCCTTAATTTGCAAAGTGATGTTGTATTTGGAAGTGAGGCCTTTGGAGGGTGGGGGTCATCTGGTACAGATGAGGTCATAAAACCAGAGTACTCATGATGAGATCAGAGATACCCCAGAAGCCACCTTCTCTCCATCATGTGACAGCAAGAAGGCAGTCATCTGAATGCCAAAAAATAACCAGATCCGAACCCAACCATACTGGCACCCTGATCTTGGACTTCATAGCCTCCATAACTGTGAGAACATTTATTCCTGCTTAAGCTACATAACGTCTATGGTGTTTTGTTATGACAGTGTGCATTGGCCAAGACAGGTTATGTACTTATAATTTCAATGTTTAAATATATAAAAGAAAATGATTCTCAGTTCTTATTTTGCTAAGTTCACCAGGCCCATGTAAACTCACAGTGTATGCAATTTTTTCTTTTCTGGTGTGTGCAATTTTTAAAAATACAGGGTATATTAGATTAAGTCATAGTTAAACATACATTATTTTCCTGACTACAACATAATTTCTCTTTAAGAGCACATATTAAGGTTTCATATTTTTCAAAAAGCTGCTTAAAAATAGTTCTAGTTAAGCAAAGGTCAGACAGACATTACACTCAATGGCTGTGATATGTTGTAACTCACAACTTACAGACTCTTACCTTTTGTATCTGCCTGAAACTGCTCTAGATGGCTCCTGTAAAATAAAAATAATGACATATCAATTTGCATGTGTGTGCAAGCACACAATTACAGATTATATAAAATAGTTGACAGCGAAGGTCTAATTTTGAAAAAAAACTAATTTGAAGCAATTATCATTAATTTTAAAAATCCACAATCATTAATTTTAAAAATATACAATGCTGGTCACACAAAACACTTTACATATGATTTTTCAGAAAAAAAAAGCATTTAAATTTTTTTAACTTAGTTGTATTTTAAAGTTTCAAAATTGGACAAAGGAAGCTTCATTCATCAACCAGTTGATTTAAATCCTTTTGGAAGTCAATGAGTATTAAAAACACAGCCATTATAATGTGTGTGTATACACTATAATTATACATATAAAAACCACAACCATTACAACTATTCACATATATAACACACACAAATACCTATATGTATGTATATCTGTATATGAATATGTATCTTTTTTAAGTTCTCAGCTTATTTTTAAAAAGTTACAATTCACCAAAAACATATCATGATTAATGGTCATTTTTAAAGACAAGTTAAAAAAAAAAAAAGATTAAGTATTTTTAAGCTGACTCTAGTATACCAAAAAGAAAAGTTTGCTTAAAGTTAGTATTAACCATTAGGGTGGGGAAATTATTACCTTACAACCAATCAAGAAGTTATTACTTTGCTCAGGCTTTTGATTTCCCAGGCTCTCTAAATGTTTTTGTAATTTCATTTTAATAAAAACTGTCAAAACTAAATGATGAGTTCTTTAAAAATAATGAGTCCTGATAATAACATTTTTTCTAATTAATTGTTAAAAGCCTCCTAGAAAGACCCCACAACTAAAAAATTTCTGATCTGGTTAAGAGAACAAGCTCTCTTTATAAAATGACCAGATTCTTGAGTAAAGAATTCATGGTGCAATGTGGGCAAATAGTATAGCAAACCATACAGTTAAGATTTAAGTCTAAATCCTGATCAGATTTGAGACTGTGAGACTATGGGTAAGTTATTCAACTTCTATCACTTCCAGTTTTCTCATCTCTAAAAATAACAACAAAGTCTATTTTACTGGGTTGTTGTGGGTATTAAATTATACAAGTGAGTAAAACAGCACAATTCCCTTAAAATAAAAGTTAAATTCATAGCTAAGATAAAAAACATATATGGAAAAATGTTTACTTTTCTATGTAGAATTTTAGTAAATCTATCTTAATTATTCCAAAATAAAATTCCCATTATAACAGACTAAACCACTTATTTAAATATAGCTTTATCTCAATTTTTCATGCCATTGTCTCATGTTCTAAATAAAAGATATAAACTCCCTGAAGAAACAGAAAATCTCAATATACTACTAGTAAGCAGAAGGAATCAGTATATATATAAAAAAAACTTCCAGTAAACAAAAGCTCAGAAACAGATGTCCATATGACATGAGGCCATATGACAAGCCCATAACTAACATCATACTCAACGATGAAAATGTGAGTTTCCTCTAAGATCAGAAACAAAAAAAAAGGATGCAGATTCTTGCCCTTTTTTTTTTAAAGATTTATTTATGCATACAAGAACTGGGGTGTAGGCCAGAGGTGTGGGGTGGTAAAAGCATTCGCCAGAAACAGAGGGCAGATAGAGTGAAGTACACTGCTGAGGGAAGCAGCGGGAGAGGCAGGAGAATTCTGCTATGCCATGTGGGAATCTCCCTGGCTGGGGATGGAACTTGTGCTGCAGTGGCTGTGGATAGTTTCATAGGCTGAGACTTAACCCGTTGCGCCACCAGAGTCCCACCATTTTTATTCAACATAGCACTGAAGTCTTGGAGCAGCTGGGTAAGAAAAAGAAATGAAAGATATCCAAATTGAAAAGGAAGAAGTAAAGTTCTCACTATCTGCAAATCACATATTAATATATAGAGCGCTCTAAAAACTCTACCAAAAAACTTCTAGAAATAAGCAATACATTCATAAAGAGAAATTAAGAAAATAATTTATAATCGTATCAAAAACAATAAAATAGGAATAAAACTTAGCCAAAGAGTTATGAAAGAGCTGTACAATGAAAACTATAAGACACTGATGAAAGAGATTAGAAGACACAGATAAATGGAGATATTCTGTGCTGATGGTTTAGAAGAACTAAAGTGTAAAAATACCCATACTACCCAAAACGATCTGTAGACTCAATACAATCCCTATCAAAACCCCCATGGCATTGTCCACAGAAAGAGAAAGACAATCCTAAAAATTTACATGGTATTACAAAAGACCCCAAATAGCCAAGGAATCTTGAAAATGAGGAACAAAACTCGAGGCATCATGCTCCAGGATCTCAAAATCCGCAGTGATTGAAAGAGCATGGCAGTTTAAAAAAAAAAAAGGAGAGAGCACAATGGATAAATTTATAAGTCAATAGGATTATGAAAATATGCTCAACATCACTATTCATCAGGAAAATGAAAATCAAAGCTACAATGAGTTTCTGCACAGCGGAAGACACTATCATTAAAATAGAAAGACACCCTATTGAAAATTATCTTCACACATACATCTATCTGACAAAGAGCTGATAGCCAAGGTCTACGAAAAACTCATACAACTCAATGAAAAGAAAACAACCCAATCAAAAAATGGGCAAGAGTTAAATATACTAAAAAAAATGGAACTACTACTTGGACCAGCAATTCCACTTCTAGGTATTTATCCAAGGAAACTGAAAACAACTATTAAGAGACATGTGTGTCTTCAAGTTCACTGCAACATTATTTACAATAGCCAACATATGGAAATAATCAGAGAGTCCATTAATAGGTGAATGCTTAAAGAAACTGTGGTATACAAATACAGTAGAGTATCTTTCAGCCATGAAAAGGAATGAAATATTGCCATTTGCAAGAACAAAGATGGACCTTGAGGGCATTATGTCAAGTTAATAAAGTCAGAGAACGATAAGTACTGTATGATCTTATTTATATGTCGAATCGCAAATAAATTTAAAAAGCCAAGCTCATAAATGAGAATAGACTAGCGGTTGCCAGAGGTAAGGGAGTGAGGTGGGAGTAAAAGGGAGGGGATGCATTAGGAATGACAATTTACAAAATTCCCACTAAAAATAAATTAAATCATGGGTATATAATTTACAGCATGGTGACTACAATTAATAATACTTTATTACATATCTGAAAGTTATAAAAAGAATGAATCTAAAATGTCTTCATTGTAAGAAAATAAAGTTTTGCAAGTATATATGATTATGGATGTTCAGTGGACTGGTCATGATTACAATATATAGAAATACTGAGGAGGGGTCGCGCAGCAGCTTGATGAAGCAGTCGTTGAGCAAGAGGTTGTGGTGCATGGAGTTGCGCCAGCCGGTGTAGCTGCCTCGGAAGAAGGGGAACCTGCCCATGAGACTCTAAAGCGCAACTTCACATTTCTTCATATGCACCTACCCTTCTTCTGAAAGGCCGTGGCAGCCCTTCTGTTTCCCAGTTGTCTCCATTTTAAAAATTATCTGGACTGCCGCCATCACCTGGCTGAGCCCCCAGGCTTGCACGAGGAAGCGAACTCTCGGGCGCACCAGGGGAAGGAATCCTCCCCGCGCTCGCGCTCCACCAATACCTGGTGAGTCCCGGGAAGGCGCCAAGCCACCCGAAGAAAGTTACAGCCCACGTGCCTGGGGCACATGCTCCAGGGGTTCCCGGAGACCAAGGGGTGCCCGGATTGAGCAACTACCTCCACACACGGCCGCCCTCGCGGGGCTCAGCCCCCAGGCTTGCACAGGGAAGCAAACTCTCGGGTACGCCAGGGGTAGGAATCATCCCTGCGCGCACACTCCACCCAATACCTGGTGAGTCCCGGAAGGCACCAAGCCACCCGAAGAAAGTTACAGCCCCGGGTGCGTGCTCCAGGGGTTTCCAGAGACCGAGGGGAGCCCAGATTGAGCAACCGCCTCCACACACGGCCACCATCGCCCGACTGAGCCCCCAGGCCTGCAAGGGGAAGCGAACTCTCAGGTGCGCTAAGGGAAGGAACTGTCCCTGTGTGCGTGCTCTGCCCCATACCAGGTAGTCCACGGACGGCAGCCAAGTCACCCGGAGAAAGTTACACCCCCGGGTGCATGTTCCGGGGTTCCCAGAAACCGAGGGGAGCCCCGCTTTATCGACCACCTCCACACACTACCACCATTGCCGGCTGAAACCCCAGGCCAGCTGGGGAAGCAAACTCTAGGAATCAAGGAACCGTCAGCACTCCATTTGTACCAGGTGAACTGGACGGGAGATTAGCCACTGAGAACAAATTACACCCTCAGGAACGACACAGGGGTCTCAAAGGAGTGAGGGGAGCCCAGATTGATTGACCACCCCCACTCCGCTGCCGCCACCACAGACTGGGCCCCCAGGCCTCCCTCGGGAAGCAGACTCCCAAGCTTCCTAGGGAAAAGGTACAACATACATCACCTAATCCAATAGAGAGAGTGTGAATGCCAATCCAAGAAGTTAACCTTTACAGAGCAAGTTAAGCCCCCGGCCTCCGGCCTTGGGTTTTCGGACCTGATCCCAGCACGCACTGGAGTAGGCCTCATGACTACACCACCACCTCCATCACCACTGCCGATACTGGCTCGGAGCTGTAGCACTTGTGGGTGCAATAAGGGAAAATACTATTTTTGCCCACTGAAACTGAAAAAGTGAGCCCCGGTTGGATAGGATAGCCTGCAGGAAGCTACTACGGACCAGCCACAGCCCTCAGTGCTAGGGTTGTCTGAACTGAGTAGAGCTGGCACTGAGAACAGCAACCATCACGATCCCTGGTAAAGCACAGCACTGTTGGACCTGGGGACCCACAAACACCTTCTGGACCTTTGGAGCTAAAACAGAGGAAGAGTAGCTCTACAGACAACATACCCACAGCATCACTACCCAGTGGTGGTTTGGCCTAGCAGGACTAGATTGATCAGACCATCAACCCTCCAAATCCAGGAAGGAGTACCCCAAAAAGATGCCTGCCAGTACCAGTACCACAATTTCCCCAACAATTACAACAAATCAGAAGACAAACAGGGAGAAAGAGAAATACAAATAAC